>NW_004624753.1:25584509-25639790 GCF_000247695.1 Heterocephalus glaber | reverse complement strand
CCATTTGACCCAGCTATTCCCCTGTTGGGTATCTTCCCCAAAGAATTAAAAGAATCATACCACAGTGATATATGTGCACCCACGTTTATAGTGGCATAGTTTGTAATAGCTAAAGCTTGGAAACAGCCCCAAGTGCCCATCAACTGGAAACTAGATAAAGAAAATGTGGGTTTTTTATAAAATTGAGTACTATTCAGCCATAAAGAATGAGAAACTAGAGACATTTATAGCTAAATGGATGCATATTGAGGACATACTCTTAAGTGAGATAAATAGGACACACGTGTTTAAATACTGAATAGTTTCTCTAGTGTGAGAAACTGAAAGTGTAAAAAAGGATTAAAATGATTAATACAAAAAATTGATAATTTGAAATAGGAAGTAAAGGTCCAAAGGGGTAGGGGAAGTGGGAGGGGAAGGGGAAAGGAAAGAAGGGAAAGGAATAAAAATGAGAAAAGGAAAAAATAGAAACAAAGTCTTTGTAAATAGGGAAGGTTGGAAGGGGGAATGGAGCATAGGAAAGGGGGAAAAAATAAGAACCAAGATACATCATATACAGGTACAAGCACACAATGATAAATGTGAACATATTGTATACCTAAAATGTACCAAGAAAATAATTTAAGCAAAGAAAAAAAAGATTATGGTTAGGTCTTGAGATGAACTTTTTACTATACTTTCTGATTTTTTGCTATCATTGGTTTTTCCTTCCTAGTTGGACTTTGAAGTTCATGAATTTACTCTGTCATTTGGTTTTATTGAATGAATTGTGTATAATAATTTGTATTTTTTTTCTTTTTTATGTTCTGTTTTGTGGGATTACTTAGGTATATTCAAAAATTGTTATAAAATATGGAAGACATTTCAAAGTTAGCACAAAAATATACATCTAATCAGAGAAGCAATATAATTTACATAGCCTTGTCCTCTAGCACTTACTTATTATGATAAATAATGCAAATAGAATCTGTAACAAGCAGCATGATTTAAGTTGAACCTAAACATTCTAGTTTTCTCAGCCTCCTTGCTGATACTGTATATGAACTTTGGGCTTGTTACTATTCCCTACATCAAAGATAGCAAGTACTTTCATTGATAAAATTTTTTTTCACTTAATCCAAAGTATGTTTGGAAGAAATATTGTGAATTACTTTAAAACATTTTCTTTAGTCAAATTCAATCCCATGATGTAAATTCAACCACAGGCAAGGGATTGCTGAACAAATAATTAATATGCAACTATCTACAAAGAGAAGGTAGGGAGAGATTATCAGCTGGAGCAGGCTGTGTGGAGACAACTTACCAGTCTAAAAGCATCAGATCTTTAATCTCAAGGGGTCTGAAGAATTCTCCAAGGAAATCTAATTCTAACTGAGCAGTGCCACAATATCTCCAATTGACATAAGTAGGAAAACTTCCCATTCATGGAATCTGGAGTTATCTAATACTGGAGGAAAATTCTTCTTCTTGTAAGATGATTATTAATAACAGTGATTTACATGGATTACCACATTTTTCTCTCTCCTAAAGAGATTGAGGTCAGTTTGCAGAAGCTCCTTCTTTCTGCTCAGCTATCCCTGGTCCATGGCTTTAGTATTTGTGGTCTCATTCTCACAAGACAGTTTCTGAGGACCTACACATTATTTCTGCAGCCAAGGAAGTGATATTAAGGGAGGAGGGTAAAGGAAATGGAAAGGTAATATTTACTAGCTAAGTTAGCCCCATGTAAAATATGTGATTTCACAAGTTCTAATGAGTGGATTATACATACATCTCACTCCAAGTGAAGGATAGCTTCAAATTTAGGTTGGTTTTTGTTGTTACTGTTGTTTTGTTCTTCGATAAACTGCTACATGAAATAAAATTGGTATGCTGTTACTAAGGAGAGGGAAGAGAATGGGTAGTTATCCTTCTCTACACAGGAGCAGACAACATTTACCATCTGCTTTGTTGCTTCCTTTTTTATCTGAATAAGAGGAACCAATTATAATACTTGCAAGTTAAATTTTAAAGATAGCATTTTAATAGCTTTTAATGCATTTTTTCCTCCTAACTTTGGGAATCTTTTTTAAATTGCCTTTAAAAACTTGAGACAAAACAAAACAAAACAAATCTAACAAAAGCATTTGTTCTTTGAATAAGTGGACACTTCTAGAAAAAAAGGACTTCTGCTATTCAATCCTTATGTAAGTAGAAATCTTTTGTTTTCCAATTTGTTTAAGCTTTACACTGCTTTTTGTTTCAAAATTGAGTACAGCAACCATGTAAATTTTAACACTCAGGTACTCAAGATGGATGTGGCCACTCTAGTTAAATAGGGCATTGTCTGTTCTATAGAAAGATGTATTACCAGGGTGAAATAATTATGTATATATTTCTGCAACATCTTGTAACAGCACTCTATTAGAAATGATTACCATAATGCTCTGTGGCCCGAAGAATATCATATTTCTTTAAGGCACTAGGCCAAGAATGAGGCCAGCTGCCAGAACAGTGTGACCCAGTCTACTGCTCTGCCTGACCTATGTCAGGAGTGATCTCAATCAAATCTGTGAGCGCCACCACATTAGCTGAGGCACTTCTAACACTGGTGACATGTTTTTATAGCACTGGGTCTAAAAATAACAATCATCCATCAGTGTCAGTGCATGAAAAATTGAATTTCATCAGAATTTAAAAGAATTGTGGAATAGATGTAATCTGTAAGTGGGGCTTGGGATCATACTTTGTTCTCTCTATCTCACTTGGTGGGCAGCCTTCTAACAACAATTTACCAATATCTCTAATCAGAGAGAAAATGATGAAAGAATAAAGTTTAAAACTTCACCAATGTTTGAAAATGCAGGGGAAATTTAATAGTTTAAGAGTTTTAAATAATTTACCAATGAAAAATATTTCCTTGTTGTTTTCTATTGATTAATGGTAAGAATATTTTTCTTCATGAGAAAGAGGTTTAATAAATGAGTAAATCTAAAGTTTAGCCTAAATACATACTGAAATCATTGATTTACTTAAGCATGGATGCTCCTTACTAGGGAATCCCAATTTTAACAGTAAATTAGCATAGAACATTTGAAAAATTAGTCCTTAGCATGATCCAGCTTTTTTATAGCAGTGATAAAGGGAACCTGGAAGTACAAAGCCAACACAAAAATTGCTTCGGAGTAAGCTATACTATTTCACTGAACTCACATATTAAAAATTTGAAGCTATTTGAAGTAAACCTTTATAACAGATTTAAAAACCAGTCTACACCAATATGAGATAATTGATTCAAATCATTAAACCACAATTTTATATAAATAGTTAAAATATTAAAATAGATATTTTGTCTTACATTGGTATTTTGGTTCTTTTCAACTACTTCCATTGTTGATAATACTTTGAATTCCAGAATTCTCATTAATTTTTGTAATATCAACAATACTTATACTTGGATTAATCACTCTGAAAAAACCTTAAAACTATACAAATATTTTTTGTTTAAAATTTGATGAAGTTTATTTAAAAATTATATTTGCTTTTCATACACATTAGTTGCAACACATAATTATTTGTAAATTATTTTGACCTGGGGGAAATGATAACTTCAATATCATGTATACTGGAAAATTCAGGCTCTAGCTTAGGAGCTGAGAATACCATAATTCATAAAACTTATCACACCCCCAATCTCACTGACTTGTTAGAAAAGTAAGATAATTTAAAAATGAATAAAAATGTGTATTTGAGTAGGTGATATTATGAAGAAGGTAAATGAATTGAGGGAAGTAGATAGTGTAGGTTTCAGCAAACATTTATTAGAGACAAGAAGGAAGTGAGAAATATCTTACAATTGTCAAAGAAGAGATTCCTCTAAACTAAAGAGTTGATTGTGTCTGTGCTTGGCATAGAAGAGTGGAAACCAGTGGGAAGAACAGCATGGCAGCATGTGAGGTTGGTACCAGGCGAGCAAAGCAGGCAGCAAGAAGATGGAGTCATAGAAGTAATCAGAAATCAACCATTTGGACCTTTGGGCTATGGTAAATACTTGGATTTGAGGTTTATCTTCAACTTTTTATCTGACTGAAAATTTATGAAAGATCGACCTTGTTATTTGTCTTAGTTCAGGCTGCTATAACAAAATATAATAACTGGGTGACTTACACAAGAAATATCTACTTTTCAGAGTCTTGGAAGCCATAAGTCAGAGATCAGCATTCCAGTGTGGCTCATCTTTTATGAGGTCTCTTCCTGAATGAGAGACTGCTGCCTACTTACTATGTCCTCACGTGTCTGGGAGACTATTATCTTCTGCCTCTTCCTCTTTTTATAATGAGATTAATCCCACTATGAGGTCCCTGCCCTCATGACTTAAACTGACTCTAATTATGTCCTGAAGACTCTGTGTTCAACTAACCTCACATTGGGGTTTAGAGGTTCATCATAGGGATTCCAGGGTGAGATAAAAACTGAGTCCTTAGCACTACAATAAAAAGAATAGGCTGTGTGAAGATAGAAAGAAGAGATTATCCCTTAATTTTCACAACATATTTTGCCTTAGTAATTTCTCTTAAAAGTGTTAATCTTTATATTTTTAAAGTAACAATATCAAGAAGGCAAAAAGGCCTTTCTATTAAAATTATTACATCATAATGGAAGGCAGGAGCTTTCAGAAGATGCTAATGAAAAGCTGGATTAGCTAAACAAAATTATACAAAACATAAAAAACCAGTTTACCAAAGAACTGAAGTTCATTAAAAAGTTTCAATCAAAACTACAGATTAACAATCATATTTGAATTATAAACAGTAGAACCAACCAATGTGAGACAAAATGTCAGAACTAGAAGAAAATGACGCTCTCAAAGAACAACTACTCAAAGACACATTAAAAATAACAAGATGACAAGAAAAATGGATCAACAGCTGTTAGATGATGCCAAGGAGACTAAAATAAGAATAATTGGAATAAACAAAAAAACAGATGACAACAAATGGCATTAAAACTTGTTCACAGAAATAATGGCAGAAATCTCCTCAAATACAGGGAAAGAAATAAACATATAGAAAAGTGAGGCATATAGAACACCAAATAGCCTTCATCAAAGGAAACCTCTCTGTGCCACCTTATACTAAAAGTGTCAGAATTCCACAACAGGGAAATATCTTAGAAACTGTTACAGAAAGGTGAAGAACTACATATTAAGGTAAACACATTAAAATTACAGCAGACTTTTTTACACAGATTTTAAAGGCTAAGTAGGCTTGGAACTCTAAAAGATAACAACTTCTACACCTGACTTAGATAACTTAGAAAACTTTCCTTTAAAATAGACAGAGAAATGAGGTATTTCTATGCCAAGGAACACCTCAAGAAATTCATGGCCACCAAATCAGCTTTAAAAAAAATGTTCAGGGCTAGGGATTTAGCTCAATGGCTCTGCACCTGCCTGCTAAGTGCAAGGTCTTGAGTTTGATCCCTAGTATAAAAAAATGTTCAATGATAAAAGAAACAATGAAAACTCTGACAATAAGTCAAAAAGAATAAATATACCTGGTGGGATGAACAACTAAGCAAAGGAGAAATAAATAATGAAATTAGCATCAGGAAAATAATGCAATGATAGGAATAATTACAGTAAATATCTCTCAGTGGTAACACTCAATGTGAAATGTTTCACTTCACCAATAAAAAGGCACAGATTGGCCAAATGGATCAAGCAACAAAACCCAACAATATGCAGTATACAAGAGACACATTTAAATAGAAAAGAAACAGATAAAAATCAAATAATAGAAAACAATATTGCATGGATCTTGGAACTGCAAAAAAAGCAAGAGTAATTATTCTAAATTCAGACAAAGTTGATTTCAAGTCAGCACTGATCAGAAGAGACAATGAAGGTCGCTACATACTGGTTAGGGCATCAATTCAACTGGAAGAGTTAACTATAATAAACATAAATACACCAAATAACAGCACACCCAACTTCATAAAATAAACATTAATGGACATAAAAAATCAGATAAACATCAATATAATTGTATTGGATGATCTTAATACCCCACTGTCACAAATGGATAGATCAACTAGAAAAAATATTAAAAAAAGAAATATCAGAGTTGAACCAAATATTCAAACAAATGGACTTAATAGATATCTACAGAGTGTTCCATACAACAACAGCAGAATATACATTGTTTTAAGCAGAACATGGAACTTTCTCCAAGACAGACCACATACAGCCCACAAAGCATGCTTAAGTAAATGCAAAAGAATCAAAATTATCTTATATGTATTATTGGATCATAGTGTAATGAAACTAGAAATCAATGGCAAAAGACACCACAGAAATTTTTCAAACACATGGAAATTAAACAAAACACTTTTGAAAAATCAGTGGGCCATAGATGAAATTAAAGAAGAAATTAGAAACCTTCTACAATCAAATGATAATGTCAGTATGACATATTGAAACCTATGGGACACAGAGAAAGAAGCCCAAAGGGAGAAGTTTATAATGGTGAATTCCCTCGATAGAAAAAAAGAGTGAGCTGAAATAATCTAATTATGTACCTCAATGTCCTAAAAAGACAAGAACAATCCAAATCCAAGTCTACTATGAGGAAGAATCAGAGCAGAAATTAATGAACTTGAGACTAAAAATCAATACAAGGAAACAATGAATTGAAGAGTTGTTTCTTTGAAAAACTGAACAAAATAGACAAGTCATTAGCTAATCTTACCAAAATAAGGAAAGAAGAGACCCAAATGCCTGTAGTTAGAAATTAAAAAGGCAAATCACAATGGATTCTGACAAAACCCATATTATTGGTAGCATTGAGAACCAACACTAATAAAATAGAAAATTCAAAAGAAATAGATAAATTCCTACATACATGAGAACTATCAAAGCTGAACCAAGGAGATATACAAATGTTTAATAATCCAATATCAGTCAGTGAAATTGAAGAATTAGTAAATAAAAACTAACAACTAAGAAAAGTCTACTTCCTGATGGATTCATTGCTGAATTCCACAACAGCTTTAGGGAAGATCTAATGCAATAGTACTCAAATTTTTTAATGAAATGAAAAGGGAAAGTTATTCCTGGAACCAAGCATTACCCTGATTGCAAAACCAGAAAAGGACCCAAGAAAAAAACATAACTACAGGCCAATCTCTTTAACAGATATAGATGCAAAAATCCTCAATAAGATACTGGCCAACAGACCACAGTAAATCATTAAAAAGCTCAAATATTATTATCAAGTAGGCATCATTCCATGGATGTAGGGATGGTTCAACATGCACAAATCAATAAATGTGGTACACCAGATAATCAGAAGCAAGAGCAAAAGTCACATGATCATCTCAATAGATGTAGAAAAAGCATTTGACAAAATCCAACATCTATTCATGATAAAATCCCAGAAGAAAATAGGAATCAAAGGTTTTTATCTCAATCTGATAAAAGCTACTATGATACACCAGCAGCCAACATCATAGAGAAGATGAAAGCTTTCCCTCTAAAATATAATGTTTTCTGGTTTAATTGTTGTAGCTAATGTTCTAAGAACTATATTGGGCAAGTGTGATGATAATGGACATCCTTGTCTAGTTCCTGATTTTAGAGGAAAAGCTTTCACCTTCTCTATGATGCTGGCTGTTTGTGTGTTATAGATAGCTTCTATCAGATTGAGATAAAAACCTTCAATTCCTATTTTCTTCTGGGATTTCATCATGAATAGATGTTGGATAGGAAGAAAAACTCTAAAAGGGAAGGGGAAGTAGGAGGGATAGGGTAAAGAAAAGAAGAGAAAAGAACAAATATGAGAAAAGGAAAAAAATGGAAACAAAGTCTTTGTAAATAGGGAAGACTGGAGGGGGTGAAGAGAGGGTAGGGGAATGGGGAAAAATAAGAACCCAGATACATCATGTAAAGGTACAAGATCCAAATGATGAATGTAACTGTATTATATACCTAAAATGTACCAATAAACTTAATGGAAAAAAATTAGACCAGAGAAAGAATTAAAAGGGATATGAATTGGAAAGGAAGAAGTTAATTAACCTTATTTATTGATGATATGATCCTCTTATAGAAGACCCCAAAGAGTCCACCAAAAATCTTCTCAAATTAATAACCAAATTCAGTAATGTAGCAGGATACAAAGTTCACACTTTGAATCCAGTTGAAGGTCAAAGCCTGAAGCTCACTGCAGCATCTTGTTCGAGTCTGTGCCAGAAAGCCTTATCTGCCTTGCAAGGCTGAAATGTCTGTATTGAAAGCCTTAAGGAACTGGAGACCAACACATAAGTCAATGGTGAAGACCTGAATTCCAAAGAAGCAAAGGGAAGACTTTCTTCTTCTTTTTTTATTCCAGCCAGGATTCAAGCCTATGAGTTGATGCCACCCACATGTAGGGTGGGTCTTACCTCCTTAATTTGAAGTTTACTTCTCAGTAATCTACAGATACTCCTGGAGCTTTACTGATCTGCTAGGTAGCTCTTACTGGAGTCAAACTGACATATCACAGTCAATAATTAGACAACTCATAACCAGTTTCACTAGCAGTCTCATAGGTTGCTCTCAATTCCAGTGCCTTACTTACACTGTTTCTGAACAAGGTCAATTGTTGTGTCCTAAGATTGGTTCCAGCTTGAGTTCCTGTATGGTTCATCAAGATGAATATATGTTTGCATCTATATTTGCTGGACTGTCTTGGAGTATTTAAACATTTGCTATTTACACATGACCCTACAGAAAGCTGAGGCATGCCATAACTTTCTTTATTCAGGGTAAACACATTGACAACAATGGACTGAATGCAGAGAATAGGGTTTATATTTTCCTATAAGGTGTTGAAAATGGAAAGCACTTTTCAAAATAGATTCTGCTATTTGAAATACTCAGAATAGCCCATACATGGAATAATTTTATGCCCAATAGCATATGGAGTACATTTGTCATAAATGTATATAAAGGAGAAAGTACATATATTACCATAACACATATTCTTGGCAAGACAGAGGAAACATGAAAAGATATTGATCAAACTGTTACCTCAGATAGCAATGTTTTTATTCACTTACAAGTTTTTCTTTTTTAAACATTGCAAAGAAGACTACTGTACACAAGTCATTTTAAAAATATAATTGCTGTTCTTTGACCATTTTCAGGAGCAACTATTACTAAAGCATATTTTGTGAATGATAGATCTATACAGACAAATAAGTAGCTTCTCCTCTTGAGGTGTTTTATTCTACATGACAGCTACTGTTGCTTCTAGCTATTCAATGACCAGTGCATTTAAAACAAACAGCACACTGAAGCACGTAAGCCATATAGCACTTAGCTATAAAATGTGTACAACTGTGAAGTGAGAGATTTATTTAAAGAAATTTCTACAAGAGCCAGTGTGGACACCCTTTTCCAGTGAATCACTTTCACTGGAACAGCCTTGAGCTGTGAGTTCAGGATGACAGCCACTGTCCTTCCACCCATTTTTCCCTGATAACTCCAATGCAGCACGCATGTCAATACAAATGGCTTATGACAAGAAATCATAAAGTTTCTAAAAATTTTAGTCCTGGTTTACAAATGTTGGTAGAGTTAAGGGATGATAGAAAGCAAAATTAAGCCCTTAGCTCATAAAGCAGCCCTGACTTGTGCTGATTCCTTAAAAAGTCTTATGATTATCCCAAATCATTTTATTTCATTGATTTTCTTACCCAATAAACTCATTGTAAACTGTTTAATAATATGAGCATACTCTACCAGTGTAGTGTGTGATATTCACGCTGTCATAATTTTCACTTTTATTAAAAATCCTTTTTTTTAACCTTCAGTTACCTTCCTTCTCCTTTTACTTCTCACTTTGTATTGTTGTTTTGGTTCTATTTTTGTAATAGAAGGCTATGTTGCACTGCAGATTTCCAAATGTTAATTAAAGGTCCATTCTAAATCCTACTGAGGGATTTAGCTCCATGTCTCCCTGGGTCTCTATGTCCCTGTCTGTCTCTGTGTCTCTCTTGTTTTACATATACACATGGATGATTCTCCCTGTTAATTGAATGTAATAAAAACCATGAAAAAACATAATATATGAACAAAAGTTCTCTAAAATTTTATATAGTTTTACCTGATATAATGCAAATTTTGATTTAATTTTGCTTTATTCGCTTGCTAATCAATTACAAGATTCCAAAATAAGTTAGTATATAATAATAAATGTTTTACTCTTACATAGATGACTATGATAAAAATGGATAAAAAAAGGATATTCACAGACATACAAATATTCATGTAAATTAATTAAAGATATGATAAAATAAAATCTGAAACCCCAAGAATTGCCTTAATAGCTGCATTCTAATTTCTTAAATATTATGAGCCCTCAATAAGAAAAACATTTAGTACATTTATTAGAGTAATTTCTTCAATTTGGCTAATTTAACTTCAGGTTTTCTTCCTGAATTTGAATGTCTCTCATATATATTGTGAAAGTAGACCTAGCTGAAATATAGTAACTGGAAACATTAGTCTTATGTGATGATATTGTAGTTGCAGAGATATTGAAAGAACTGATGAGAAGACATCTAAGGTACTAGTTTAAATAGACTGTTCCTTACTCTCGAAAGAACATTGATTTGCCTAGTTATTTTGCAAATGCTACTTAGTAATCCTACAAAACCTGGATATAAAAATGAAATGAAATAGTCTGCTTTCATGACCTATTCTGAAGTCATTATGATGCTATTTGAAAGAAAACCTACAAAAAAGATTCCATCAATATAAATTTAGGTTTGAAATCAAGGTCTGGGTGTCTAAAAGATTAATTGATTTAAACTTAAATATCATTCAGCAAAAATAACACAAAGTCAAAATCATATCAAAGCTACTTTAATGTGTTTTAGTATTAAACGCTGTTTTGTTTACTGTCCTTTGCTGTATCATTATGATATTGTCCTAGTCTGTTTTTGTTGTTCTACTAAAATACCTGATCTGGGGTAAAGTATAAATAAATACAAATTTATTTGGCTCACAAGTCTGGTGACTGGAAGGTGCAAAGGCCACTCTGTGCTGGATATTTTAATGTAATGTGAGTGAATTTTATTCTGGATTTTAATCCTTGCTCTGCTTACCTGTACTATTTCCTTATTCTCTGTACTTTCTCCTTTGCCTGTATAGTCTTTCTATTCCCTATAATATTTACCAACAACACACTAGTGAGGAATATTTTAAGATGTTTCCCCCCTTTTCCTGCTAATGAATGTGTCATATACTGAAACCAAAGCTAAGTAGTAATATCTGTGTTCCCAGATAAACTTGAAAAATAGTGTTACAACACTCTAGGGAAAAGGGACCCAGGAAGTACGGTGAAGGGCTGCTCAATTATCTAAAGTACCACCTAGAGATTAATGTGACAATTACAGTCAGGATTTGTCCTAGGCAGGAGCTGACATTATGCGTCCAATCCTAGACAGAACAAGGAAAGTAGTAATAAAGTTAATGTTTAGCAAAGCAGATATGTGAAAGATTTTGTACTGGAAGGAGAGAACGTTACTATGAAATCTCTTACATATAATTTGCTGCCTGAAAGGAAGTAGGTGAATGCTACATGGAAAAGCCATACTGTTATGGGAAAAAAAATTATCCATAGACCCTAAATTGTGCTTTTCATGCCAACTGAACATTCTCAGTAAATTATAATAGTGGAACTTATGGTCTATAAAATGAATGATTTTACCTTTTTTTTTGTTGCAAATTTTTAAATTTTTCTGCTACCAAAGACTTGGTTTTTGCATTAATATTTAAAATCTTAATTTCACCCAAATTGTATCTATTATTAGTGTTTGATTATCAGAAACGTTTGTTTTTAATTGCTGGTATTGAACCCTGGGCCTTGCACATGCTAGGCAAATGTCCTACCACTGAGCTCTGTATTTCCAGCAACTCCCCTTTTAATCTTATTTTAGGACAAGGTCATGCTAAATTCCTGGGCTGGCTTCAAACTTGCAATCCTCTTACCTCACCCTCATGAATACCTGGGATTCCAGGTGAAGAGTACCTTGCCCAAACATAGAAACACTTCCCCTATGGATTTTTTATGTTAATCTGTATTCTAGTAATTCCTTACATATAACAGGAGTGGTAATATTTTCTAATTCAAAGAAAAATTATCAAAGTTATTTTCATTTTCCTCACTACTAATGTCCATATTTCTACTAACACTCTGTTCAAGGAAATTTAGATTGCTTTCCATCACCCTTTTAAAAATGATTTCAGCCTCTGCTTCTTATCCATTTCCAAAACTACATTTCATTTTTAAGTATTTGTTCTAGGACAAATACACTCATACCCAAAACTATATTAGATTTCCATGGCTGCTCTGACAACTTACCACACACTTGATAGTTTAAAGCTACAGAAATTTTCTCTCTTAGAGTAATGGAGGTCCAAAGTCTGAAATCAGAGCCATGGAACCAAATCATGATGCTAGTAGGGTTAGGATCCTTCTACTGCCTTATAGGAGAACTTGTTTTCTTGCCTTGCACAACTTGTAGAGCTGCATTTTTTATCTGGCTCATGAGTAAGTATGTCACCTGTCTAAGAATTAAAACAAAGATGATAGAGATATTGACATCAAGCTAATAAGTTATGGCTTCCAAGTGCCAATTACTACTAAAACAAAAGGTCTTCTGAGAGAAGTGGTTTACTTTAGACATGGAGTAGAAACTGTAAGATGAGCTTGGCATACCAAAGGAAATCAAAGAAATGATCAGACTACTGAGGGCTTATCAGAAGAACCTAAAGGCTCACGCATACAGATGATTCTACCACCTATTAAAACAATGGCCATTTGAGTGAAATCTGTTTAAATGTATCAGTCAATGATACTAAAAATATCATGACATTATTCACCATCTTTTGGTACTGAGGAATCAAGTAGTTGCTTTAAAAGTTGCTTAATAAAGGAAAACAATCAAGCACTTTTCTCCCTTACAAAAAAATGAGGAAAAGTAAATATTTAATGGTTTCTATTTATAAAAATATGTAAGCTAATAGATGCTGAAACTTAAAGTGTCATCGCTTTGCAAGAGCTAATGAAAAATTATGTGATGCTTTGCTTATCAATGGCTATTAACATCACAAAGTAGAGATGTTTTCCTTATGTCATGATACTGCCTGTGAAGTAAATATAATCTGTATCCAATCAAGGATCTTTATGTAATCAACAACTTTATGAAAATTGAAGTGATAGAGGAATGACATCAAGTGGTCAAAGGAGAAAAGTCAGACATATTAATACTTCCTCAGTATAATGATCCTGTGTTTTCAACAAATGAAACATAAGACAGAAGATGAAGAGAAGATAAACCCACTGCAATGTGTAGGCATCAAAGTTACCTATGTCCCAATGAAGAAAATCTGAGCAATAGTAATAATAATTGATAAGGTAATTGGGCAAATTTTAATACTTGGTATTTATGATATTAGGGATTAAGTTTGGAATAAGTTTAAAAATTATTCTTTTTTTTTTTTTTTTTTGGTACCGGGGATCGAACTCAGGTCCTTGCGCTTGCGAGGTAGGTGGTGGAACCACTGAGCTAAATCCTCTGACCTAAAAATTATTCTTAGGAGGAGAAAATTGTATAGGATATAGATGAATCTCATTTTCTGTCTTCCTTTTGAAATTTTTTTTGTTGGGTTTCAATTATTTTATACAAAGGAAAAGACTGCTTAGTCATTCTTATATTCCTTTCCTTGAATCATCATCCTGCATATATGTTTGCTAATGATTGTTAGAAAACTTCCCCAAATGCCTGCTTTTTTTCTCCAAAGTTTTAAAGACTCTCTCACTTTTGGGTTCAAATTTCAGCTTTACCATTTATTAGTTAAACAGCCATGGGAAAGCTAACTAAATTGCTTTTCTGTTCAGTTTTTTTAATGTGAAATATATAATAACTCTTGCAACATTTATACAATGAATGTTAAATGAGATGAAACATATGAAGTTTAGAAAAATAAACAGCACAGTTTAACTTTCCATAAATATGAGTAATTACTGCTATAATCATCTTTATCACTGAAACAAGTGCTAAGTTGTAAGCCTTAGGATAACTCTGTCCTTTGAAAATTTTGAGTATCCAGGACTTTTGAGCATCTTGCCAAGATTTGTGGAAATTCCTACTTTAAAATTATCTCTTTTCCACTTTATCTAACTCTTTGGAGTGGGCTCCTCTTGTGATCTACCTAAAGCTGGCCTTTGGTGAGGGTTAAAGTCGTAAGCAAAAGTCCTGTGTGGCTTTGTCCCAGACAGGATTGAGTCAGAAGCATCTGGCTCTGAACAACTTTCACAGACCTTCTAGTTTCTAGGGTGGCACATCAGAGGGACTGGCCGATCTATCCAAATGAAGCAGCAGTGATGGTTGGGGTTTCCTAGGAGAAGGTTGCATTATTGTTGGATTGCTCCCATATTCATATATGTTTATTATTCATTATTTGCATATACATTCATTATTTGCAGTTTTACTGTTGTAAAAAATCATCAAAAGTGCTGAATTAGAGAATATTGAACATTACTTGTTGAATAAACCCAGGATTAGATCCCTGTATGCTGCTTGTTACATTTTCCCCAACATTGCTTTTATGTATTTTCAATAAAGAATCTGAATTAAATATATATGGTTGACATATGGACCTTAGAGCCACTTGCACTATGACTCATGCCTGATCAAAGCTGTTTTAGCATACTGTTTTCTCACAAGACATATCATAGTTTTCTTATATTTAAGAACACTAGACAAGACTGTGCCTGGGGACAATTTAAAGAACATGAACACAAAAATACAACAATAATACAAGACAACAACAAAAAGAAATACCACATTGCATTCTGAGCACTGTGAAAACACCTGTTCCATTACAGAATTGTCACAGTGCTTTGCACATCAGGTGATTTAAACTTTTCCTGCTCTATGAATTCAATGAATTAGAAGGGCTGAAGTATTAATGTTGGAGTAACAAATTAAGTAAGTTGGCAAATTCACAAATCGGAATCTATGAGTAATGAGGGTTGGCAGTTCTTTAAACATGTCATTCTAGATATGGGTGGAGATCTGTGGGCCATCTCTTATTCAATCCTACTTACTTTTTTGTTTCAGTACTACTTTAGTGACCAGGATGGTTCCCTGTCAGTGATGAAATGGGCAACAAGGATAAGAGAGTAAAAGTTTTCTCTCATCCTGAGTCATTACGTGGTACAGAGAATTTTACCATCTACAGTTTGGTTTCCTTCTTACACTGGGACTCAATGGCCATGCCTTCCAAGGAATACATTTTTTTCGCCTCTTAATCTATTCCGTTTTATAATGGAACAAATTCAAAACTTTTGCAATTCCACACTCTTTTCTATGCTGTTTTCTCAGATGAATTCAGAAAAGAAAATCTGTACTTTTATAATATAACCTCATTCTCTTCCTATAAAAAATGTGGTCCAGAGATGTTTAGAAAATTTTCTCAATGCAAAACAATAGATTCATAGATTCTTTAAGATTTATAGCTTGATCTACAGAAAGCTTGCTATGATTTTCCCACAAGAGGAGTGACTTTGATAAGGATATAAGAGTGCAGTTACAGAGAGATAAACAATAGGCTGGGATAAAAAGATTTCCATAATTTTAATTTTGCCACTTATTAATTATACAAATTTCACAAATCATTCTAGCATGCAAATCAGCACCCAGTAGTGCAGTTCTTGGAATATTATGGGACCAAATGAGGTTATTGTGAAATTGGAAATCACTAGTTCTAGTATTTAATAGTTTTCAGATATTTTTGTCTTTTTAGTTGATGTTTTTGGAAGACTGTCAGTGTAAAATTGGCACAAGCAGTGCTTTTGAACTAATTGGCATCTTGAAAAAATTTTAAATCATTTCAAAGGTTTACTTGTATTTTCTTGCATCTTTGTAATATATCTCGTATATATTTATTGTATCTTTGTGTTGTAAGTGTACAAATTGAAGTTATTAAAATATTGGGGAGGAAATTACAGGTAATATCTAAAAAGCATCTACTGAGCAAGGCAATAATCTTCACTGCATGGCTTACAAAACTGTGAGAGTGATTTCTATTTTTCAGATTATTTTAGAGCAGTTTCTAAACTATGGACACTTTTTCCAAAGTAATCATTGAGGATTACTTTAGTAACCCTCAGCAAAAATGAGAACATATAGGTATGTTTATATATTCATAGGATAGATAGATATGGATCTTTTGTATTTACACATATAATTGACCATTTCTAGCATTCTTTGTACCTTTCAAAAATCCATACTTATTTCAGGGTTCATTTTCTTGTTACTCAGTCTTTTAGAATTTTTATACTGCAAATTTGTTGGTGATTAATATTTGGATCTTCTGTTTGTTTCATAAATATTCATGTTATATTAATTTTAAAATATATTTTAATGGCAGAATTATGGAGTGGTGTTAAAATTTTAGTAGCTAAAAATGTATTTCTGTTATCATCTAGTTTATAAAATTCAGATACATAGCATATTGTAATTTTTATCTTTGTTGTTTTGCATGTGATTGTGTCTTCTCTCCATGGCTCACTTATAAGATTTTTATTTTTATCAGTTTTCACAAAATTGATAACGATATTCTATAGTTATTATTATTATTCAGCACAAGATTATTAGGGATCTTGGGTATTTTATTTCTCTGTCTATATTAAAGTCTATAACTATATATTCAAAATGGAAAAACTCCAACAGACAAATATTCAAATACTTTGTCTCTCTCTTGCCCTTTCTATTACATACTTGATAGACTGATATTTTCATAGAACTTACTATTGCTCTAATATCAATTTTTAAAAGCTTTTTAATTGTGGTTCATTTTGGATAGTTACTACTGCAATTCTGTAAGTTCACTATTTTTTGTGCTGATTATAAATGGATCCCATGCAGGGTATTTTTAATTAAATATATTCAACTATTTTTCTTTTTTTCATTTATTTGTTTATTTATAGTGCTGGGCATTGAACTCAGATCTTATACATGTTAGGTAAATGGTCTACCAGTGAGTTGTATCCCCACCTCTTAACTATTTATGTAAAACTGACCGAAGTACATTTCATTCCTTCCATTACAGGCCCTATTCTGTTCATATTTCTTTTTACCTACATATAAATCTATTTATAGTTTATTTCAACCCAGTTGCAAATTTGATATGTTGGGTCATTTTTTAGTTTTATTTTATTTATGTTTTTCCTGAATAGATACTATGTTTTCTAGTTTCTTTGTAGTTCTAGCTATTTTTAATTTAATTCAAGATCTAGGCATTTTTAGAGTGTTGATACAAGAATTTTTCCTCTTGATATTACTTTAATAAATTAATGTTAGGTTTTTTTCTAGCACTGAAGTTACTCAGATAGTGAGTTTGATTATTTTTAATTTCTCTTCAGCTATTTCTTTGGTAGTTCAGAATATTTTTAGTTAAGGCCTATATAGTCTCCCTCTTAAAGGTAACACTTTTCTGAGGTCATTCCTCAATTTTATATTCTATAAGGCCATCCACACATACTGATGTGAACATGAATTCTTCTGAGCCACAGTAAATTCTTGTGATTTTAAAATGAAATATATTTTAACTAGTACAAGACAACATAAAATTTGTACATATTAGGTAACATGTAATGCTTGAAAACATATATGTTGTGTAATGTTTAAATAAGTTTAAATATATCTCTCTTCTCCCATCTTTTTCTTTATGGTAAAACCTTTCAAAGTCCTTTCCTCTGGTTTGTGAAATATACAGGACATTATTCGCATCTATAGTCTCACTACATCATAACTTCTTTGTCCTAATCATACCCTAATTCACTGAACAACTGTTCTCTCTTCCTGGTCCTATACTCTCCAAGCTTGTACTCTGCTTGCAACTTTATGAAATCGTATGTCAGATCCTACATATGGATGAAAGCACACAGGATTTGCCTTTCTGTGTCTGGAGTATATATCACCTTCCCTAAGGTTCCCTAAGTCTCATCCACGTCATGGCACATTACAGGATTTCATTCTTCCTATAGCTGAAGAGTATTCCACTGTGGCTCTGTACCATGTTTTCTTTATCCATTCACCACTTGTGGAAGTTAGATTGTTTCCATTTCTTGACTGTTGTGAATAGTACAACAATGGATGTGGGATGCAGATGTCTCTTTGACATACAGATTTTATTTACTTTGGATACATATACAAAACTGAGGTTGCTGGATCATATACCAGTTCTATTTTTAATTTTTTAGAAACCTCCATACTGTTTTCCATAATGGCTGTGCTAATTTCCATTCTTGCCTACAGTGTGCAAGGGCTCCCTTTTCTCCACATCCTTACCAGCCCTGGTCTTTCTTTTTTCTGCTAGTAACCATTGTAACAGATGAAAAGTAATATCTCACTGACATTGTGATTTGCATTTCCTTTATGATTGGTGATGCTGAGAACCTGTTCACACTTGTGAGGAATTTGTATGTGCTCTTCTACATAATATGTATTCAGTTCCTTTGCCCTGTTTGAATTGATTTGTTTTGGGGAATTTTTTTGTTTATTACTACTGAATTATCTGAATCCCTCATGTATTTTGATACCAAGTCTTTATGACTGATTTTGAATGCTGATTTTGTATACTAGATTTAGCTACATTCATTAGTTCTAACAATTGATTTTGTTGTTGTTATTGTTGCAACTTTAGAGATTTTCATATTTGCCATACATATGATCACATTTATTATAGGGAATTTGTATCTGTACATAATATAGCTTAATACTTATTTTTCCCTTTCCCTCCTTCCTTAAACCCTTCTTCCCCTCCCAATTTATAGAAAATTTATTTCTATTTTTTGCTTCCATTCTCTTTTCTTTTCCAGTTTCTTTTCCCTTCATTCCCTTCCCTCCTCCCTCCCTTGTTCCCCTTCCCATTTGAACATGTTCTTCCTTATTCCCAACATCTATCTTTCATTTTGCTCCTTATTTACGCTTAGGGTTTCTCACACAAGAGAAACAATGTGATATTTAAACTTGTGTGTCTTATTTATTTTATTTAAAATTATGATCTCCAGGTTCATCCATTTACCTAAAAATGACTCAAATTTGTTCTTCTTCATGATAGAGTAGTACTTCATTGTATTTAAATGCCACAGTTTCTTTATTCACTCATCTGTTGATGGGCATATGGGCAGTTTCCAAGATTTAGCTATTATAAATTGTGCTGCTATAAAAATGAGCATGCATACATTCCTGTGGCATAATGCTTTTACCTCTTTTGTGGAGATGTCTAGAAGGGGAATAGCTGGGTCAAATGGAACCTCTAGTTCTAGTTTTCTTTTGGGAAATCTCCATACTGATTTCTGTAGTGGTTTTTACCAATTTCCACTCCCACTAACAATAGAAAAAGATTATTTTTTTCCCTGCAGCCTCACCAGTGTTTGTTATTGTTTGATTGCTTTATGATAGCCATTCTTTCTGGAGTGAGATGGAATCTCAATGTTGTTTTAATTTGCATTTCTCAAGTGACCAGTGATGTTGAACATTTTTTTCTATATTTATTTAATTGTATTTCTTCATCTCAGATGTGTCTATGCATTTCAGATGCCCATTTTTAGACTGGGTCTTTGAATTTGGGGCTGATTTTTTTAGGTGGTCATGTAGTTAATATATTAGCCCTTTGTTTGAAGAGTAGCTGGTAAAGATTTTTTCCCATTCAGTGAGTTATTTCTTCATTCTCTTGGTGGTTTGTTTTGATGTGCAAAAGCTTTTTAATTTTATGTCATTTCAGTTGTTGATTCTCTGTAACATTTCCTATGAAACTGGGGTTTAGTTCATAAAGTCTTTGCTATATATATAACTTCAAGAGTTTTACCCATTCTATCATCCAGCAGATTGTTTTTGTTTTTATATTTAGATCTTTGATCCATTTTGATTTTATTTTAGTGCACAGTGAGAGATATGGGGCTAGTTTCAATTTTCAGCATGTAGAAAGCCAGTTTTCCCAGTACCATTTATTAAAGAGGCTATCTTTGTTTCAGTGAACATGTTTGACCCTGCTGTCAAAGATAAAGTAGCTGAGTATGCTTGGAATTATGTCTGCATTCTCTATTCTGTTCAATTGATCTTCAGATAGGTTTTTTTTGCCATTTCTATGCTCTTTTTATTATGGTATGTCTGGAGAAACTCTACATAATTTGTGGTAAAAATTATTTCACAATTAAATTATGATCAGGCCTAGTCTTCTTGCCTATAGGCTGGCTATGACATTCTCAAACAACTCCATTTTTGCCTCAAGTCATAGCTGAGACCTCAATGAACCCATGATGCTGTGGTGCTCAAGGGCAAAGTTACATCAGCTGATGACATCCTGGGCCTTCGAGAATCCAGTAGAAAGGTCTCACATGGGGAGGGACAAATTCCTTATCAACTTAACTTCTCCCACCTACTATTATAAGAATGCTGTCCTTACAGCTTTCATCAACATAGGAAGCTAGTGACCTATGATCCTCATCAGCATAAAATCTGCATTGACATAGGATTCTTGCCACCCCCTAAGTCATTTGATGCTCCCTTCAATTTATTGTGTGTACCCAATAAATAGTGGTAGCTCAGAGAGTCTTAGTTTTTGCCCACTCTGAGGCACTGAGCTCCCAGCCACTATTACTTCTGGAGGGCTGGGAGTTAATCTTTAGCTCTCTTTTGGCTAAAGACCACTTGATCTCGGCTCTGTGATGGTTAAGAAAACAGGCTCAGGATTTGTCAGTATTTATGATCATACAGCATAGCAAGGGCTAGTGAAGGCAGAAGTAGGGAATAGCAGAACTAATGCACTTAATGAGCCAAGCTGAGAAAGGGCAGTAACTATCTATACTTGTGAAGACCAGTTCACAGTTAACAAGGCACCTATGCTATCTTTCAGGTCATAGCTAAAGAGCCACTTACAGTATTTAGCTAGGGTTTGATCTTAGTGTATGGTTGCACAGAGTCACAATTCTTCAACTGTACTGCTTCCTTGCTATAGAGACATCACAACCTCATTCATCATTGAGACTTCAATTGTGACCATTTCAATTAGCAATTCACACTCAGGCCTTGGAGTGACTCATAGTTTTAATCAATAGCCAAATTATAAACCAAATCAATAATACCTAAAGTTTGCTCAGTGTGGTTTCAAGCTGGTCTCCTGCACTACCCATATTCTGTCTATTTCTTTCTCTTTTCTGATTGATCTGGCTAATGTTTCCAGAACTATATTGAACAGGAGTGGGGATAATGGGCATCCTTCCTGATTTTAGAGTAAAAGCTTTCCATTTTTGTCTATTTAGTATGATATTGGCTGTTGGTTTGTTATAGATATCTTTTATCAGGTTAAGATAAATACCTTCTATTCCAATTTTCTGTAGGGTTTTTATCATGAACAGGTGATGGACTTTGTTAATTGCTTTTTCTGCATCTATTGAGATGATCCTGTGGTTTTTATCCTTTGTTCTGTGAATGGGATGTATTATATTTATTGATTTGCATACGTTGAACCATCCCTTCAGAGACTGGAATGAATGCTATTTGGTCATGGTGTATAATCTTTTTGATGGTTTGTTATATTCTGTTTACCAGTATTTTATTGAGGATTTTTGCATCTTTTTTCATTAAGGAGATTAGTCTGTAGTTCTTTTTTCGGCTGGATCCTTTTCTGGTTTTGGTATCAAGATAACACTTGCTTCCAGGAATGATTTTAGGAGTGTTGTTTCCTTTTCAATTTTATTAAAGAGTTTGAAGTGTAGTGGCAAAAGATTTCTAAAGTTCTTGTAGCATTCAGCAATGAATCTGTTAGGACCTGGGTTTTTCTTTGTTTTTATTTTATTTTATTACTTCTCTAATTTCACTGACTGATACTGGATTATTTAGAAATTTTATATGTTCTTGATTCAGGCTTGGTAATTTATATGTATCTGGGAATTTATTTCTTCTGAGTTTTCCATCTTATTAGAGTTCAGGTTCTCAAAGTAGGCATTGATGATCAGGATTTCTGCAGTATCAGTTGTGATTTCACCCTTTTTGTTCCTAATTGCATGGACCTGTGGACCTGTGTCTTGTTTTCTTTCTTTTTATAAAGTTGGCTAAAGTTTTGTCTATTTTATTTAATATTTCAAAGAAGCAACCCTTCAATTCATTGATTCTTTGTATGGTTTTATTAATCTCAGTTGCACTAATTTCTGCTTTGATCTTTATAATTTCCTTCCTCATATGAGCTTTGAGTTGAACTTGCTCTTCACTTTCCAGAAACTTAAGGTTCAACATTAGGTTGTTTATTTGAGCTTACTCTGTTTTTCTGATGTGGGAATGTGCTGCTATAAGTTTTCCTCATAGGACAGCTTTCATTGCATCCTATAGTTCCAGTGTGTCACATTGGCATTATCATTTCATTGTACAAACTGTTATTTCTTCTTTAATTTCATTCATGACCCACTGGTTGGTCAGGAGGACATTATTTAATTTCCTTGAGTTTATGTAGGTTTTATGGTTTCTTTTTCCATTTATTTACAATTTCATTGCACTATAATCTCATAATATACATGGGATAATTTTAGTTCTTTGCCATTTACTTAAGCATGTCCTATGAGCTATTGTGTGTTCTATTTTTTAAAAAGTACTGTGTGCTGCTATGAAGAATATGTATTCTGTTGTTTTGGGGTGAAAGTCTGTAGAAATCTACTAAGTCCATTTTTTCAGAGGTTTGATTCAGCTCTGATGTGGTCTTTTCTCTCCTTTTTTCACTAGATTGGCTACTCTATTTTGTTTATTCTTTTGAAGAGCCAACCCTTCAGTTCATTGCTTCTTTTACTTTTTTTGGTCTCAATTTCATTGATTTCTGTCCTGATCTTTATAATTTCCTTCTTTGTACTAGCTTTGCATTTGGATTTTTCTTGTTTTCTAAGAACTTAAGATGCTCCTCTAGATTTTTATTTTTCTTTTACTGATTTCTATCTTTCCTTTTTACTCAACTAGTCACCCTACTTAGCATATTCACTCTATTAGACCTTCCGTCATTGTTAGTGTCATTACCTCTTTCTAGGATATCCTTGAGAATTGTTAGAATGCTAGTTGCGTGGGCATGACTTTCTTTTACTGCTCGTTATCATGAAAATATCTTATTTCTCCATCAATTTCAAAAGATAGCTTGTCAGACTATATCAGCCTGGTTGCAAATTGTTTTCTTTTAGGGCTTCACATGCTTCATTCCAATCTGTCCTGGCCTTTACATTTGTCTTGAGAAGTCTCCTGGAATTCAAATTGTTTTATATTTAAAAGTAATTTGTTGGATTTCTCTAACCACTTACAATTTTGTTTTTGTTTTGGACTTCTTGGATTTTGACTATGATGTGTATGGAGAGCTTCTATTCTGATGATGGCTATTTGAAGTTTTATATATCTCATATCTGTATGTTAAATTTTTTCCTTTTATTTGGAAACATTTCTGCTATCATTTCAGTAAGCAGGTTTTATACACCATTTGTGCCATCTTCTGGCATTTCACTAATTCCAGTTAACCTTAGATTAGTCCTCTTTGTACCATCGAGGAGCTGTCAAGTGTATCTTTTCATGTTCCCATGTTACTTTTAAGATATTCCTCATTAATCGGTCAATGACAGACCTGTCTTCTAATTCTGACACCCTGTCCTCACATAAGTTACTTTTACTGCTAATATTTATGATAGAAGTATTAATCCCTGGAATTCCTGTTTGCAGCCTTTTTATGGGGTGTCAGTTTTTTTTTCTATGCTTGTCATTCAAGTTTTGCATTGTTTTCTTTAACTCTGCTAGTTTTTCAGTAGGGTCTTCATTAGAGTCTCTGAATGATTTTATTTTATACAATTATCTGTTTACTTACATTTGCTGTGAGCTTGCCAAGTGCCTTATTGATCTGTTTTGTTACCACTCTTAATATCATTTCAAATAAGTGGGTTTTAAGCTTGTGATTTCACCCCTTTCAATGCCCTGTGTGTTAGCTTTGGGGCAGATGAAAGTTTTTGTAGGTATTTTCTTGGCTTTTCTTCTCTGTTTCACTTGTTTGTTTTTATTTTGTGTTAAGGCTTGTGGGTTGATTTTAGTCAGAATATTTGTTTCTAATATGGTGTTATGGCTTGTGTCTGAATGCCCCCCAAAAGGCTCATGTGGTCATAGGTGGGGTTTTCAGAGGTGGCTGGATCTAGAGTATGTGATGCTGGGATCAAGGATGGTTGCTTTGGCATAGTACTGGGTAGGATTAAGGATGCTGCACCCTGGGTGTGAGTGCTACCTACCCAAGCGCAGGTAGCCTCGATACAATATAAGAGGGATGGAAAGAATCTATCCCTAGTGGCCTGGTTGCTTACTGCCTTGTGCCTGCCCTGTTTTTCCATGGACTGTTTCTTCTCTTTGATGCCCCTTTGCCATTTCAGTTTGCCTTGGACCCAGGTAATTACAAATTGAAACCTGTATAAACTGCAAACTAAATAAACTTTTCCTCCTTTAAGTTTTGGAGTCAGGTTTGTTGTCTCATCAATGTGAAAAGTAACTAAGACTTATGAGATGAGACAGCAAACCTGACACCAAAAGACCCCCTTAATTAGAAACAAATCTTCCCACTACAATCAACCCACAAGCTTCAACACAAAATAAAAACAAACAAACAAGTGAAACAAGACATTGGTATTCCAAGAAAATCAATTAATATCAACAGCTATGTTACCTTTACTATAGTAATAAATCCAGTATTAATTGTAGCATCAAATACAAACTGAGTATTGATAATACTTAAGGACCAATAATGCACCACTCATAACCATTGACAATGTGATCTATAATTATATTATGAATACTAAGACAAACAAAATATTGACCTACCGTTAACCTCCAGTAAATGTTGACTAAAGGGAGCAACTTAACAACTACTAAAAATAGAGCATTCAATAGCCATAGCTAAAGTTAACTTGCTATCTAGAAATTTATACATCTTAGAAATTAAATCGCTACAGGTAGAGGGGGTGGGGAACTGGTGAATGAAAACAGCAAAACTTAACAAATTAATCAGAACATATAAGGATTAATCAGTACAAAGAGAATTAAAAAGTGAATTAAAGCAATCCTGTTGAAGAATAAAAGGAAATGAATCGTGTTAGAGAACAGTTGCAGGAATGAACAAACAAGAAAAAGGAATAAAAGGATAAACAGAGAGCAAAATACAGGAAATAAAGGAAAAGAAAGAAGAGAAAAAAAGTTAAAGTATTCCATTGTTTTAAAAATATTTCAATAAATATGCAATTTTTTTCACTTGTAGTATTAGAATATCTTAGTTTACTAAAAGAAAATATTGTATCATTATCTGATAGTTTCTTTTTTGTAAGAATTTTTTTGGTTTATGGCTATACTCTGAGTGACTACTTAGAAGATAATGATAAACTAAAAACTATTCTTGTTTTCTTATTGAGTCATGAATTTTTTTTCAAAAAAATAAGAAAAAAACTTAAAGTGGATAAAAGGTGAAAAAAATCAAACTATCAAAAAAGCAATTAAGGAAAGATTAAAATAGTAAAACAAGAATTCCAAAAAAAAATTAGGTCAAAAAAAAATTCCTATTTTTAAATGACTGGTGTCTTTCTAAGATCTGCAGACTTGGGATACAGCCAGTCATAATTTTCTATGCATAACTTTAAAACATATGGGCTTTTGAGGTGTCCTCCTTGCACCATAGGCTCCCCTGTCCATTCACCCCAGACTATGTTTACCATCCAAGCCAAAGTGTGTCTGTTATGGCTGTGTGTAACTATCCCCCCAAAATCTCATGCAGTTTCATAGATGGGGCTTTTTCAGAGGTGGCTGGATCTAGAGTGTGTGACACTGGAATTGATTCATAGTGAAATGCTAGGCTCAAGGGCACTAAGGTTAAGGGTGTGAGTGCTACCTGCCCTAAGTAGTTTGGGTAAGAAAAAAGGGGCAGAAAGACACTGTTAAGGTCCCTTGTTGCTTTTGCTACCTTTTGCCTGCCATGAGCTCTTTCTCCCCTGCATTACCACCTCACCTTGGAGCCAGCCAATTATGGACTAAACCCTCTACAAACTGCGAGCCAAATAAACCTTTCCTCCTTTAACTTTGGGCATTGGATATTTTGTCTCAGCAATGAGAAAAGTAAGACAATGTCCTCACTGCCATTGATAGATGGAAAATGCTATTAGCCCTCAAGGCTCAGCTGGATGTGGACCACGTGGTGGGGTTTCACATGGACTGTTGGGCTTATTGACAATATCCACAAGGTTTAATTACTCTCTTCTTTCCCTGTGTCTTTTCCTCTTCCACAATCAGATTAGTTGGTTAATCCTCTAAAATGTGGAGGTACTTGGGGTTAGTGGATTCTCACATTCTTGGTGCAGAGGACACTGGACAGGCCTGCACGTTAGTTTTGGAGTAGTTGGCATTCATGTAGTGTGGGCCTACTTGTCTTCCATTTCTCTTTGATCATCCAATTTGTTGGCATATAATTGTCTATAGTATTCTCTTACGATTAATTTATTTCTAGTGTGTTATTTCTAATGTTCCTTTTTATTTCTGATTTTGAATCTCTTATTTTCTTATCAAAAGAGGTGTTGATTTTATCACTTTATAGATGAAAGTCTTAGTTTTATTGATCATTTCAACTGTTTTTCTAATTTCTATTGAATGTATTTCTTATACAAGATGTATTATTTTACTTTATATTAACTTTGGCTTTGGTTTGTTCTTTTTTCTTTGTTCATTGAGGTATTTCTTTAAGGTCTTCATTTGTAATGCAGGTACTTAGAATTGCTTTTGATGTCCCCTGTAGGTACTGGTTTGATGAGGATTTTTTTCCAATGTCTCAAGATACTTTTAAAGTTTATTAAAATTTCATGTTTGATTAAGAGTTTATCACTTTATTTGTACATATTTTTAAATTTTCTTATTTTTATACTGCTATTGTTTTTTTAGTTTTATTGCATTGTGTTTTGTAAAAATATTACAATAACTTCCATCTTATTAAATTTGTAAAGACTTACAACCTAAGATGTGCTCTTTCCTGGAGATTGTTCCATATGAGTTGCCATATATTCTGCTGTTTTTGAGTGGGATATTCTATATACTTGTGGTAGATCGATGTGATCTGTAGTGGTCTCCAAGTCAGCTGTCTCTTTATCAGTTTTCTGTCTGGATGTTCTATCCATCATTGTAAGTCAATGTTGAAATTCCCTAGTATTTTTTGTATTGTTTTCAGATTTGTCAATATGTGCTTTACTTAGGTTTGTTGATGTGTGCATATGAATGTATAATTTTATATATTTCAGCTTAATTGACCCTTTAATCATTATAATAATCTTCTCTAGAGATATTTTTAGGCTTAAAATCAATGAGTCTGATACAATTGTAGCTTACTTTTATTGAATGGTACAATTGTAGTTTATACAATTGTATGATACATTTGGGTGCCGTTTTTTGATATTCATAATATAAAGCTGGGTCCCTGAGGTTTCAGTGTTGTTTTTAGTGATGATACGTTAATCTGGTCAAGAGCATAGGTTTGCTTCAATTTGGGTAATTATGTAAGTAGTCAAAGTTGGGTTCTTGCATTTATTTATTTGTTTATCTCTCTCTCTCTCTCTCTCTCTCTCTCTCTCTCTGTGTGTGTGTGTGTGTGTGTGTGTGTGTGTGCATATTGGAAATTGAGCCCAGAGTCTTTGCACTGAGCTACATCTCCAATTCTTTTTAATTTTTTTCTTTTTTATACAAGGTCTCTAATTTGCCAAGTTTCCTATGCTGGGCTCAAACTTGGAATCCTCCTTGCTCAGCTTTTCAGAGTGCTGAGATTACAGGTCCTATTTCTTTTCTTTTACTTCCAGTTCCTGTGTGTGCCTCTTTAAAGTGAGTCATTTTTATGCTTTTATATAGCACGTAGTTAGATATTGCTGTTTCATCAATTCAGCCGTCTATGTCATGAGTTTGAAATTTTAAAGCCATATTTTTTCCTTTAAGTCACATATCTCCTTTCTCTTTCTCAGTTCCAGTAATGCATACATTGAGTTGCTTTATGGCAATAAATCTTGTATACTTTCTGGACTAGTTTTCATGTTTACTTTCCCCCCAACTGGATAATTTCAAAGAATCTTTTTGTTCAGAATCTTTTTAGAGAGCCTGATGAAGCTTTCTACTTCATTTTCATTGAATTCATTGTATTCTATAACTCCAGATTTTTAAAAAAATGATTTGTGTCTTTTTTTAGCTTCTTGTAGAGCTTTCCTGATTTGCTTTTTAATTGTGCTTTCTTGTACTCATTGAGCTTCTCTGAAGAAATTTAAATTCTGTGTCAGACAACTCATAGATTTCCATCTTCGAGGGTTGAGTTATTAGAAAATTATTGCATTCCTTTGGTGCTGTCATGTTGTTTTACTCTTTGTGTTACTAGAGGCTTTGCCTCGATGTCTGCATTTTGGAAGGAACAAGCACTTTTTCACATTTGACAGACCAAACTCTCTGTGTTCATAAAGACTTTTTTTTAGGGTAATGTAAGGGTGCTGGAGGTGTCCAGTCCAGCTCTAAATTAGAATTCCACAGTGGCTCTGGCCCTGGAAGAACATGGCTATGCCACAGTGTGACTACACTACGTACCTTTGTCAGCTAAAGTCAGCACTTTTCCTGGACAAGGCTATACGTGTCTGGTACTGATGAGTCATCTGGAGTCCTAGCTGCCTTGGTCAGCAAGGCTACAAGGACTTTCATGCTCTCTTTCACTCCATTGTGTATGTTGCAGTCAAAAGAATCCCTCTTTGTACCAGGGTGGGTGTGCAGGGTGATAGCACCTTGACCAAGGCACATAAACTTTGCTTCACTGGGATCTGATGCTCAGGCCCAGTCGGAAGCAAGGAGGGGCTACTGTTGGATCTGTTCCTGTGAGGGGAAATGACACAGAAGCTGGAGTCCAGGCAGCTCCATCATCTGCAGCCATAATTGATAAAGACTTCTGGGCCCTTAGTGGTGAAAATTGTGGGTGTCTACAATCAGTGGACAGTGGAATGCTCATTTGTTCTACTTTCTAGGAGGGAGGTCACAGGAGGAAGTGCCCCTCTGGGGATAAGCTATACCCAAGTGGGTGATGGAGCAAAATCCAGAAGAATTGATTCCTAAACTTTTTTTTTAAAGACCATTCTCATTTTTGTCTCCACAGGATTGCTACAGCTGTACACTCTTTAATTTCCATTATTAAGTATTATTATTTTTAAAGTTCATATAGTGAAATCTATTCAACAATGTGAAGCCAGTAGGAGACAGACTTTGAAGGTGATCAGGTATTCAGAATGGAGGCTGAAGAAGCCAGAGTTTCTCTCTCTCTCTCTCTCTCTCTCTCTCTCTCTGTCTCTCATGCTTTTTCTTTGTTTTAAAAATATTCTCTTTATCTTACTCTCTTTCTCTTTGCCGAGGTGCAGGTCACAGCTAAAGAGGTAAAGAGGTCCCTCTGAGCCAAGTTGTACCTAATTAAGTGATGCAAAGACACCCCAGAAAATGTTTCCTATTTTTTATTTTAATGATACATCTCATTTTCTTGAGGGGGGGTGGGGAGAGAGAGAGAGAGAAAGAGAGATTTTTCTCTATATGAGAACACCTTTCTCTTTAATGCAAAACTATAAATGACTGAATAGGTTAATATAATCTTTGTTTTGCTGTAGTCACAATATTGATTATTTTTTGAAAAGTTTATTTTTTTATTTTTGATGATTTATTCATAGTAGCTTAATATTTATTCTAATCAGAATACTGCATATATTGATACTGTATATTCATGAATTTGGACAGTAATATTTCCTTCCAAGGAATATTGGTAATGTCAGGAAAGATTTTTTGTAGCATTAATTCATTTATGGTACATAATATTGCAAAATAGAAACATTACTGATTTAAGTGAGATACTTTTAAGATTATTGTGAAATCACCTAGCTCTTGCTTAAAAATATTTATCAGAAACTGTGAGATTTCTGACCTATGATGTGCAATTTGAATTTTGTCATCTCTTTATCTCTCTCAATCATCTTAGTCAATCTTCAACTTTCCTGCCTCTAAAGAAGCAAGGATTATTTTTGCTTCCTTTTTTATGTGGAATGGGATATACCTGGTAAAATTTTTTGAGAACAGATGTAGTTGCAGTGATATCAATTAACTAGAAAATACTTCCTTCATTATAAAATGTTTAATCTACCATGTGGATAAAATAAATCAAGTATGAAGTAGGGAAGAGTCAGAAAAAGAATGAAATATGCTATAGTAAGATAAAATTATATATTGTTTTAAGTCTACCTTTTAAGTAAAATCAAAAACAGCACGCTTAATCTATGCATAGAAGCATGAATTAAAAATAAGGAAACTTTGATAGAAAATTATATATGTAAAGTTTTTGAAGATCAAAGCTACTATTTAAAACTTTAGACTGCTATGTCATTTTCCGAAAAAAAAAAAACCTTGTTAAATAAGATTTAGTTGAGTTCTATAAAATTTAATTTGCATTAATCTGACTAGCTATTGTTGTTACCTTTCTAATGTGTAAACTTGGATAAAATGTATGTGGATACATTGAAAATATGAGGCTAGGGGGGCAACATGAGATTTAAATACTTAAAACGTCACTGAAGGAGAAATTACAGGGATGGGATAGACAATATATAAATAATGAAAAAGGAAGAAAACAATAGAAATGAGAAAGAAAGAAAAGGTATTTGACAAAGACTGAATTGATGAGAGCTGTGCGTTTCACCTTCAGATGGAGTGGGGTCTCCACCATCTGTCCCGGACGCGATTCTCCACAGCCAATCCAGAGCCCCGCTTTCCCCTTCCTGCTCAGTCAGGCTTTAATTCATGAATAAATCAACCACGTGAGTCATAGGGGAAACACCTGCACCGTTGTTTTTTCCATTTTTAAATGGTTTAGAAAAAGTGAAAAAAATCATCTTAAATGAAAATTATACGAAATTTAATATTCATGTTCATATTTAAGTTTTATTGGAAAATAGCCATACTATTTTTTTTCACTTATTTTGTTTCACTGCCTTAGAATTACAAAGGCAAATTTTACCAATTGAAATAGGAAACCTATGGACTATGAAACTTCATATTTATAATCTGATTTTTCCAAAACAAGTCTGATGACTCCAATTCTATGTCTGTCAATATTCTGACTGTTTAGGTGGGTCTTGTATTTTGCTAGGAAGCCACAAATCAAATTTGTAAATTAGTCAATTACACATTCTATAAGCCCCTTTAACATTTCTTCACTAGATCACATTAATCTCTTATCTGCATAAGTATTTTCTCTCACATCCACACTGTAATAAAAACTTGCAAGGTAGAGTCCACATATCAGTTACAATTTTCTTCAGTATTTATGTAGCTCTTAGGGTTCATTGACCCTCAAGTAATATAAGCAGAAATGTGACTATCATATCTGATGACATTGGACACGTGAGATGGATGACTTTATCATTTTCTACTTAAAATCTTTTTATTGATTTTAGATGTAGTTTTCTCATCAATGAGCTTAAATGATGAATAAGACAAAGTTTATCTTAATCCATCCTTGGTCATGTTTTGTATTGAAAATTAGTTTCCTTTTTGTCAAGGGCAAATTTCTTCACATTTTTCTACCTTCCAGTATTTATTGGTTGAGTTTTATGGTGATAACTGCTATCAAATTAATTTAAAAGTGTGTGTAAAAGGAAGAAATGACTAACCAATGAGATGAAAGACTTCCCCTGTGTTCCTTTCACTGCCAAGTTAAAGAGGAATGAGGAAATAAGGACAGTTCAAAGGTACTGATTCTCCAGAATAAATTCTTAAGATCTGAAGAAGAGTATCTTTCCCAGTTTCTGTACATGGCAGGGCATCTTGCTTGCAGTTTTTCACTGATTTGAACATCAAGTGTGGCCAGTGTGTCAAAACTAAAATTTTCAGGCCATTTATCTCTACAATGGGTAGCAGAGAGAGAAAAGAGTGTTTTTAAATGAAAGGAAATGGGACTTAACCACAGAGAAGTGAGGGAAAATAGCATCATGAGCTTATTGGCTGAAATTTCTGGTTTTTTTCATCTACACCTCAAGAAACCTGATGTTGACAGAAATTAGAAATCATTCTGGGAAGGGCGAAAAAGGAGTGGTGGATACTTCTTTCAGGCCTCCAGGACTTTACCATCAACCAGTGCCTGGTGAGCAATCTGGTGAATCATGATCCTAGCACCCATGATCCTAGCGCTTGGACAGGATTTAGACTGAAAAGAACAAAAATATTTAATACAGCAGTGCATTAAAAAAGTGGGACTTGGTGTGGCAGATTTACAGCACTAAGAAGCCTTCAAAGAGTTAAAATTCAAACTTTTTTTTAAAATAAAATTTTCAATTTTGTGACATATTAAGTCAATGACATAGTAAAGTCAACGAATGGTAATAAAGTTAGAAAACAAATGACTTGAACTCTTTGCAAACATCAAAGTTTGTAGGCACCTTCTATTTGCTTTCATAATAAGATATTTCTTTTGCCTCTTTGACCTTTATTATTCTTATTTGGGTAATTTTCAAGGTAATCAGTATCTAAGACCAACTAATATGATCTTATGTGGGGTTATTTAATATTACCTCTGTAATAAATATAGTTCTATAAATTTTCTCTGAAAATTTGTGTTCTTGTTATTGAAAGAAAAAAATGACTCTTCATTTGTTGGGTTGGGAACGTATCACCATTGACCATGTCAAAAGCTATGAAACTACATAGAACTAAATTGATTCCTGTGCCCTTCCAATCCCCAATCTTGAAACAAAATCAGGAACGTGGCAGAATGAGCTTAAGTTCTTAAATGAAAGCCTCAAACAATATAGTCTGAACTACAGACCTCTAAATCTCTCTCAGGAGTTTTAATTAAGGATAACACTGTTCTCTTCAGGAAAAAGAGACACTTTAAAACTTTATGGAAAAAAAAAGTAAAAGATCTTAAATCCATGTGAGAAGTCAGAGAGAAATACTACGTACTAATCCTCCTGCTATAATTGAAGCTATTTTGAAGATTTAATTCTCACTCCTCCCTTCTTGCCAAAAGCTAATGCTTTTGCCTGCCAATGATAAGGTTCAATACCCACACAAGCTCAGCTCTGTCTTACTTGGGGTTTTAGGAAGCAGTGGTGCAGAAAAAGACAAAACTGCCTCTATTATAAAGGAGGGAATTATGTATGCAATACAAAGTGTTTTCTCCTTTTAATTATCCTCTTGCTTTTCATTCAAAGGTCTTTTAGATTTCTCCCAAACAAGTAATATTTCACCCCAGACAACCCTGTCTAACCTCTTGCATTGTATTTAATTTGCTGTAATATTAAAAAATAATTCTCCATAAGCAATATAGTAAATCAGGCTTCATCTATAATATAAAATAGATTTAAAGTTATGTTCTTTGGATCATGGAATTTGCAGAAATACGTATTGATAACTTTTGTAAAGTTACAAGGTTTAACATTAGGGATAATACATTTTGAAAAATCTAAATTTCCTGTTTCTCAAAATATCATATGTGCAAATATTATATTAGATCTGTAAGATCTGCTAATATTCCATTTTCACGTGGAAGCACTTGCTCCTACATTTGAATAGCTAGGATTATCCCCAGCCTAACACACATGTTCACCCTTTATACCAATCCAAACCTCTCCCACTGGTTCTGTAGGTTTTTGGACTTTCCAAATCTACAAGAAATTTGGTATATTTATGGATTTATTATCTTCAAGAAAATCTCAAGTTACAGGATATCAAGTAATAGGAAATTGTACTGAGAACAAAGTTAATTTTGTGTGTTTGGTATAATAAAGCTAGTAGCTGCCACTAAAATACAGTTGATATGGCCGATGTCCATTGCTGTCACCTTATCTAACCTTGTCTTCTTCAACATATCACTGTGTGTAAATAATCTAATAAATAAAAATAAGTAAATAATAAGCAAATATTAAAGTGGTATTTTTTCTTTGAAAGAAGATCCTTAAGAGGAAATCTAAGTCCAATCTATAGAAGGGAAGAGATAAAGATAATCTCTTTATTAGTCAGATATTATATTTATTAGCAAGCTAGATTTATGCCAACATGAAAGCAACATAGACATTTTATGAAAAAAGTAAAAAGCTATTTTATGATATTTTTAATGAATGTTACAGATAAAGGAAAATGATATTTCAAGTGAAAGAGAAAGTTCAAATGGAACTTGAAATAGTATTTTCCTTGGGATTTGATTATAATACACAAAGAATATATAGCTGTCCCTAGCAATGTGGTTTAAACTACCACAGACAGAATAAATACTTTACATATTACTGCGGCTACTAAGGTTGTCCTTCAAGTAAAATTTAACTAAATGTTTAAGAAGTATTTTCTATGTATACTCAGTTTATATATACTCTACATATTTTATCAGGAATGCTAAATGCCAAGCATTTTTCCTTGTCCTCGTGGTTTTTACAGTCTGATAAGGGAGAAAACTATTAAGCAATCAAAAAATACATAAACTGTACTGAAAGATTATTGATTACCAGGAGATAGAGAAAGAGATGGTAGAGAATATTAGGATTTGATTTGGGATGATGAGACTATTATGAAATTCAATAGTTGTCACGGTTACACAACTGCATGTACTATAAAACTACTACTAATTTATAGACCTTAAAGGGGTAAATTTTATATGAATTATATCTCAGGAAAGTCGTTATTTTTCTAAAAAGGTTATGCCTTTTTGTGGCTCAGTGCTCTCCCTCCAATGACATTTATAAAGTGTAGAAGAATATTTAAAGCCATGCCCTCTCTCTGTTGAGAATCTAGAATTTAAGCATATCTGTACAACCTCCACTGCTCCCGTTATTCGCCTCTCCCGCAGGGCTCACTGTCCCCCATTTGCTCTCCTGCAGCTGCCAAGCTTCTTCGTGACCTAGGACGCCCCTTTGCTGTCTCTTTCTGGGGAGCCAGTGCGATCATTCGGATGCAGGATGTTCCTCAGCCGGCTTGGCCAGGGTGGGGGGTGGGGGGCACCATCCGGATGTGGTGGCTCCTTGAGAAGCAGCGCGGTCAGAGTCCTCGCGGCCCCTGGACGTCTACCCGGGAGGGACACTGATCCAGCAGCCTGCCTGGTCCCTTTCCTTTCCCATTTTGCTCCTGACCACGAAGGGAGCAGTTTTCCTGCGGTGCACACTTCTGCTGGGATGTCTTTCCACGCCAGAGACCCACAGCAGCAGAGCAAATCATTTATGGATGGAAAACCCAAAACTGTGAGCAAAAATACTCAGTCTCTTGTTTTCGTAAGAGAATTAACTCTTCGAGGTTGTTATTGTGGTGGAAAGCTTACCAACACAACACTAACCTGGTAATTTCACAACTTACTCTTTTTTTCTACTTCTGACATCTGTTTAAATCCAAAAGATATATATGAAATGTGATAAAAAAGTAGTGAATTTTTCACTTTAAAAAATTACTACAAAAACACAAAGCCATAATTACCCTCAAAACACTCCCCTGTGCTTCAAACACACTTATGCCATCACACTTGCCATTTTCTGCAGCAGTTTGAAAATCCTCTTTGGTGAGTGTCTTTTGTTGTACTGTCCTGGGTGACTCCAGGGACTGAACTGATTAAAATATTGACCTTTCCTGAGCATTTTGGGGAAAGAGTCAGAACTTGCACAGTGCTAGATCCAGTAAATAAGGTAGATGAGGACACACCACAATGCTTTAACAAGCCTGCCCTGCAAATGGATGGTTCTCAGCAGTGATGCTCACTGTGTTGTTTATCATACCTTGTGAAGTCACACACCAAAGAGGATATCTAGACCTGCTCTGGAAAGTGGCAAGAACAATGGGATGGATGTGTTTTAACTGAAATATTTTAGAGGAATTTGTGGCAAAGTGTTCTTTACTGTAATACATTCATTCAGTTTTAAACACACTGTATTTTCTGATCAGCCACGTAAATTAATTTTCTGAATGCAGTATCTAAGATAGCTTTCTCCACCTCATTCTCCCATCCATATTACTATGTCATCCATGCTTTCTTCATTTATTACACTTAGCACTTCCTAACATTTAGCATGCAATCATTTTTTTATTGTTTATGTATCTAGTTTTCCTGATGCAGTGAAATAAAGCTCCTGTTTTGTTTCTTTGCTTGTTGGCCAGTGCAGCCTCAACCTTTTTTCCTGAGTGGATGAGACTATAGGTACATGCAAACATGCCTGGCTGAAGCTGGTGTTTCATTTTCTTACATGTCTTTAACATTTTTGACTGATTAAATGAAAAATTAAAGGGGTAAAATAAATATGCTGAATATGGTAAGCATGATCATTAACCCCTAAGTCTTAATTTTCTCATCTATAAAATGTGAATAATATTGTATGTTTCAAAATACTTTATGGTTGAAGAAACAATGCATCCAAAATGACACCTGGGATACTCTGCTCAAACTGAACTTTTTCAGTTTCTGAACTTTATTACATTTTTATGGATGCAATTGCATTCAAGCACTAATTTCATTCTGTCTTAAAAATATCTGTACTTAAATTTCAAGAAATAATGAAAAGAAATTGGGAAAAAGAAGGTAAGAAGCAAAACATTCAGGATTTAAATGTAAGATACTTTGAAGTCTTGAAAGTGGATATTGTTAGTGATGTCTTGAATTGCCTCACTTAATGTCACAAAACCCCTGGAGTAATTGGAATACTTGTTCCACAGTACTCACTGAAGGAAAAAGAAATTATTCAGTCCTGCTGATTTATCCATAGAAATAATCTGCAGAAAGAAATCTTGAGTGCTGAACCAATTTTATGCTGTCAACATGTAAAAGAGTACTGCCCAAAAGAGCATGAAAGCTCTTAGGATCTGAAAATTCTGCAAGTTTTCTTGTTTTTTATTAAAATGATAGCAGTGGTGCTTTACTACATTTTCTTCTCAGGAAAAGAAATTTGAAAAATATGAAAGTTCTTTAAAACTAAATAAAAAATATCAAGTAGGTAAGCATAGAATACATACATAAAAGGAGTATCTGAAAAATCTGATCATTTATCTAGATGAAATTCACTCAGTGGGTACCTGAAGTTTTCATGGATTTGCTTGTCTTGGGGAATACAGTTAAGAGCAAAGCAATCAGATCTCATATGTTTGCAGATGTTAAAATATCATAGTGGCTACTAGGCTTTTAAATACATTAGAAACAAGTGTAAAATGAATATATATCCATAAATAGTATAGATTAGGAAGAAACAATAACATACAGACTCCAGGGAGAGAAAAATGAAGGGAATATGAGATAATTAAATTTTGTTTGGGTTTAATGCAGGCGTTTTGAGTGAATGAATGGCTAGGATAAGATCCTATAGATTAAGGTGGAGGTAGTTGGGCAAAAAACCAAAGAGTGTCATAGGTGGGAGCCCATAACAAAAAGAAAAGTTTTACATTCCCACAGAAGAGGCCCCTGAGCCTGTCTGAAGAAAGAAGTATAATGTGCTTGGGAAACAGACCTGAAAGGAACAATTTTTTAAGACCAAGATAGAGGAGAAGGAAAGAATCAGAGCTTGTAAGAATTTCAGGATTTTTATATGCATTATTGAAGTATTAAAAAATTATGACATTCAAAAATGCTTTTAGGTAGATAAGAGAATCCTTCAATTACTTTTATGTTTTAAAGACTGTGTTTTTCTTTAGGAGGCCATTGTCTTCTCCCAAGTAAGCTGTTAGTTGACCTGCAGTACAATGCCATGGCAGTAAGAATGGATGGAAATGAATATATTGAAGAATTATTTTGGCAGTTTCATTGAAAGAATGTGAGTAGAGAAAACGTGAGACTAAAGGCTGGATTCACAGGTACTCACTGAGTAATGTTCAGGAGGGAGGCTCTTGTGGTGTCTAAAATAACTGTCTTTGTTAATTAGTGTCCCATCAAAATACCTGAGGAAAAATGCCCAAGAAAAACAACTTATGAATAAAATGACAATGGAAGAAAGGTTTACTTACACTCATAGTTTTATAGAGGTTTTAATCTATGATGTGAAGCCTCAATTACTTTAGGCCTAAGGTGAGCAGAACATTGTGGCATTAGGAATGTGTAGAGCAGGAGGATGTTTACCTCATTGTGGCTAGGGAAGATAGAAAAATGGGAGAGAAAGAGGGAGAGAGAAAGAAAGACAGTGATGAGGAAGAAGAAGGAGAAAGAAACAAGAAAGAGAGGAACAGGAAGAGAAAGGAAGAGGAGGAGAAGCAGAAGGAGGAGGAGGAGCAGGAGGAGGAGAAGCAGAAGAGAAGAGGAGGGGGATTTGGACAAAATATTCTCTTCAAAGACACACCCCAGTGACCCAGGCCTTCCAAATAGACCCCACATCTCAACAGCCCATTCAACTACAGACTCATCCATGGATTAAGCCACCAATGGGGATCGAATGCTTGTGACCCAGCTAGCTCTGCAGGCCTCATCTCTGAGTGTTGCAGCTTTGGGGATCAAGCCATCAATACATAAGTCTTTGGGGCACACTTCATGTTTAAACTATAAAGCCGCCCCATGCCAACAATATAATCTAAGACTTTTATCTGGACTGTGAACCGAAACTTTTGTGGTTTTCTCAAAAATACAAATGTTAATAATATCTAACATTGAGCTGGGTGTTTTATCTCAGTAGAACACTTGTCTAGCATGAGCAAAACCCTGGACTCAAGCCCCAGAAATACGACAATAAAATATATAAAATAATAATAAAATAAAAATAATAATATCTAATTTTATTGATGATTTTCCTGCTGTATTCCAGGTGATATATGCCTCTTACTCATTGTCACTATACACTTGATCTTTCAAAAAATAACTTGGAATACTTCTCATTATTTCTACACTTTTTAATGGAGACAAGGGTTCGAAGAATCATTTAGCAGAACATCCACTGTCATCTATGTTTTATTAGTCAAAAAACATGATCATAAAGGAAGCATTAGGGTTCTGGCCTTTCATTATCCACACAGAAAGGAACCTACTGAGGATCACATGATCATAAGCACTGACAAAAACCCAGCTAATTTTCTTTACGTATGAGAATGTATGCATACCACCTTAAACTTCTCTAATCTTCCAGATTGGATTGGGAAATACACCTGCTTTCTACCTTTTACAGATATTAGAGGGGACTTGTGTAATATGCGCAGTACTCTAGTCTTCAGAAGTCTAATTGTGGCTAATCAGCAGGAAACCCAGGAATGTGGCAGAAGTTTCAGTATTCAGCTTTACTTCCACTGATGTCCTAGAAGACACTTTGCCTCCTGAGATAGAGCCACTTTAAGAGCAATGGGAAGAAGACAGGTTGGATCCCAGGCCTATGTTAGGAAGAATATCTTTCAAATAGTCAAAAGCTACATGAAAGAAATCTGGAATCTAAGTTCCATTTTACAATCCTATTGTTACACATTCTTCTGCTTCAAGACTTTCGCTAATTGTCACACTCAGGCTACCTTTCAGTAAACTGTGAGAGAAGCCAATTGTAATACACTCTCATGTCAACAGCATCTCAGTTTGATGAAACTTCCCATTTATTTCACACATGAGTAATAAGAACTGTTCCCAGAAATAATAAATGATGTATAAAGTGTTCTTACACTGAAAATTGTAATCAATAATATTCCAAAATATTGCATTTTCAGATGACAAGCCTGTACTAAGCTTGTGCCACTCCATCACACTTAAATCTGTGAACTTCATTCATTATCTTTAAACACTAACTCTTAATCCAGAAACCATATGAGGAATAAGCAAATAGTTTAACATTAAAAAAATGTATGAACATTGCAATAACACTTTTGAGCATTCGGCCTTATTCAAAGTTACTCATCAGAAGTTTTAATTTTATATCATATAACAATTATGTATTTAAATACTATTGTTATAACACTATTCTATGCTAAAATAATTTAAATAATACTATTAGTACATACATTACCAAAACTATCTGTTATCTTAGTGGTGGAATAAATTGGAAGGACTACATAATAGTCTATAAAAATAAATATTTAAATATATATTCTAACATTGTCTTTACTTCAACAGATATTTGAAACATGAAAATAAGATGCAATTGGGTGACTAATATTTAAATGTAGGCATGATCCTGTTTTTAAAGGCTGAAAGTGTTCTAATACAGAGGTATCTTTGAGGAACAGGGCACTTTTTTTGTTTTAGAAAGTCAATCACTGCAGAGCTAAAGAACACAGACAGTGGAGTAAAAACTAGATTAAAATTCTTAATATAGTATTCACTAGTGGGATGTGTCTGGCACAATTTATTTAACCTCCCTGAACTTTGGTCTCCTTGTCTCTTAACTGAGATATAATGTCCCAGTTGGATCTAGTCCAAAAAGCCATGGGAAGTAATGAGAATGAATTCTTTAACAGTGCTTCATGTGCAGCAGTGATTAGCCTTTGGATCAGGAGTATGGGCTCGGGTTCTCAAGGGAGGATAAGTGAGTTGTAAACCTTGTTCTGTATTTACCATGCTTGAGACAATTGGCAAGGTCACAAAAACTCCAAACTTCATTTGCTATATCAACAAAACTATGCTAGTGATAATACCAATTACAGAGAAGAGATTTGAGAAGTTTCTACATAGACGAGGTCTTCATTAAGTGTTCTTTGTTATTGCTACAAAGTCATTTTTTTTGAGAAGGCAAATTTATTGTTACTGTTTACTTTTCTATGTTCATATTTTTCTCTTTATGTTACCTAAGTAAATTTTTAATCTAAGTTTAGTCCCCACTGAAAAATAACTATAACTTGCACATATTCATTTTCCCCAAGTAGTGAATTCATGTAGGGAATTGAAAAATAAAGTTTAAGAAGTTAACTTTACAAAGCACAAAATTATATGATGAATTCCAGGAGTTGATTTTAATGCCGTTTAAAAGGTTCCTGACATCATTTCTCTCTTTAGATTTGACTAACATTATTAATACAGTAGTCTGCCTTTATCCACAAGAAATATGTTCTAAGACCCCAAATCCTACACATGCTATGTCTTTTCCCCGTGCATACTGAGTAGGATAAAGTTTCATTATGTTAGCACAAGACGAGATTAATAGTAATAGCTACTAATAAAATGTATACTATAAAAATGTACTGTAAGAAAATAATGTGACTGTGATCTCTCTCTTTCTCCTTCCAAAATAACCCACTGTTCTGTACTCACCCTTCTTCTCATGATGAGGGGAGATCACAGGACGCCCACATGACGTATTGGGGAACTGTGTTGGCCAGGCACAGTGTTAGGTCACCATGCAGGGTCCTTGGATGTGAGCGCTCTCTCTCTCTCTCTCTCTCTCTCTCTCTCTCTCTCTCTCTGTCTGTACCGGGGGTCAAACTCAGGACCTTGCGCTTGTGAGGCAGGAGGCAGCACCACTGATCTAAATCCCCAGCCCAGGATGTGAGCTCTTTGATGTCAGTGCAGGCAGACGATGGTCACAACAACCAATGACCACTGTGTGACTAACAGGTGGTAATGTATACAGCCCGGATGCACTGGACAATGCAATGATTCTCGTTCTAGTCAGATGAGAGGAATAACTTGAGATTCCATCACTATACTAAGAACAGCACACAATTTAAAACTATGAATTAGTAATGTTTGAAATTTATTATTTAATATTTTAGACTTCATTTGACTGCAGGTACCTACAACTATGGAGAGTAAAACTGTGGATATAGAGGGATACTGTAATTATAATTTTAAAATATATCATGTCAAAACATAATATATTAAATAATATTTAAATTTTATCTTTTTTTATATTGATAAACATGCCAGGAGATTTCTATCAGGTCATTTTTAATTATCAGAGCAGCCTTATCATACATAATAATCAAATGGACAAGGGAAATGTGGATCATGATGTCTATAGCTGACAAGGAGAAAATTAAAGGAGCTTTCTTTTCATGCAGCTAGGACCTGGAAGAAATATGGCCAGTGAAGACAAAGAAAGAACAGTGGACTACCATCCTGATACTATCAAAAATACACTCAATTCTGATAAAATATATTGTGTAAAGATAAAAACATTGTAAAATATTATAAATATTATTATCAGATATAAAGAAACAAACACATACTGAAATAATGCTGTATAACTATCACCTATACCATAGGTCTGCATAGCATACATAGAATTATTAATTAGAGACTCATTGTAAGTATGCCTGGAATATGAAATACACACTTATAGACACTGCCCTTTGATAGATGGTGAATAATATTTTATTCAGTTCAACGTACAAAATGAGAATAACTTGAGCTTTAACACAACTTGCAAAAACTGCAAGCTAGAGATAGGTAAAGATGGCTCTATTTTTTAGTGTTGTTTACTCTTCTAGAGCTACAAAACAGTGCAAAACATTCAACCAGTTTTAGTTTGAGAAGGCTAGACTTATAAAACACTGTTATTACAGGAGAAAAGGTCACTGGTTTTCTAAATACAGAGGCTTAGCACCACCATAAATGAGAATTCATTTTATTAAGTGAATGATGAGCCAAAAAGGTCACCATATCTTGAACAGAACAATAGCAGGCCATGAGCTTGTAAATCTTGGGAGAACTTTCATTTAAGGGGCAAGATTATTATAAAATTTGGTAAAATGCAAAAAAGCAGTAGGAGGTCATTCATGTTGGTACAAAGTATAGATTAAAACTTTAAATATATAACGTGAAAATTTACAAAGCCTATATCTGATAATAAATATGTAAAGGACAAAGCTAATAACATGTTGTCTCGCAAAAGATAACAGAAACAAGCAATTAATGAATGTACAATTCTTCAATAATGTAGACTGTTAATGTAGAAGCAATCAATTCAAATTAATTTTCACACTATTTTGCTACTGTGCTTATTTTTCTTTATTTGCTAATTAGCTTCCCTAATTATAATTTAAGCTAATCAAGAATAAGTGAAGATGATTATGAATGTTTCATTATTACTATTAATTTCTTTTCATGTACATGGTTGATGGTACCACCCTAGTAGGAAATCACCATTTGAGAATGTCTTTGTGCTACATTTATCATGTTCTGGGGATATATCTATACATATATTGCAATTGTAGTTGACAATAAATCTTCTACTATAAACCACAATTATAATAAAACCTAGTCCAGAGATTTTGCATTACTTAATTTAAATACCCATGCAGTTGAATATTGTGAACATGCTATGTACGAAAAAGACATTTGCAAATGATTGAGAAGTAATTCATTTTATTAGCATTTTAACTGCATAAAATCCTCCTCAGTGGATTTTAGCATAGTGATGTTTTTCTTATCAAATGTCTATAAAAATTTCCAGTTTTGGCTATGACGTAAAAGAGTTTTGAAGTCAATACTTTTGATCTTAAAATGAACAAACACAACAAGTTGAACGCACTAAACATCAATGACTTCTTTTTAGATCACTCAGAAAACTGTGACTGCAGAGCAAACTGACAACCTAGAATTTGGAAATATTAGTGAATTCAGACAGAATTACACTGAAATTCTCTCAGGTAAAGAAGAGCTGGAGTATGCTCTGAGAGAAACACTTCACTGCTAATTGATGAATTGCTGAAAACAGAGTTGTGTGGTATCAGAGTGACAAACTCCTCAAGACCGCAGTCTTGGGAGGGTCCGAAACTTTTGTAGATTGAAAGTTCAAAAACTCCTCCAGTTTCACATGAAAAAGATCTGAGAAAGATCCCTTTCTGTCTCCTTGTTACTGAGAGGGGATTATTGTGAAATACTCCCAGGACATTTCTATGAGAAAGACTGCCTTCCATGGGAAATTATTTTACCAGCTCCTTATTTTACCAGCACCTTTTAGTTTTAATGGAGTTTGGGGAGGGGGTGGGTAGGAGCTATACCATAAGAGAACTGTGGGCCCATTAGAGAAGGATATTGAATTATATGATTAAAAATGGTTTCCTGCTCTCTCACTTTACTACTAAGTGCTGTTGAAGTAACAATGGGTTACAGTTAGAGATGCTGCAATGTGCAAACTCTCTGAGAAGAATTTATGGAGTCCTGAAGTCAAGAAAGGTGAATAAATTAATCAAATTTATTTTGAATTCCCTGACACCTATAGCCCCAGTAGAGAATAAGTTCAGACCACCTCTAGCTAAATCAATGTAAGCCTTCACACTAAATGCCTACCTACATATCCAATATAAAATATCTGACTTGTAATGACAAATTACAAAACATGCTAAAAGGCAAGAAAAAAATAGTATGAAGAAGAGAAGTAAATATCAGAACTAGAGTTAAATACAACACAAACATTGAAAATATCAGATAGGCAGCTTAAAGGAAATTATTCCTATGTTAAGCATTCTAATGGAAAATGTTGGTGCCATGTAATGCATGGTTACTGTATGGAAACTCCAAGAAAGAATCAGAAGAAATGCTGAAAATTAAAAATATTTTTACAAAAATAAAGATTTCCTGAGAGATTCACCAGTAGACTGGAGATGACTTAGTGAAGAAAAGGACAGCTTGAATATAGGTCAAGAAAGACTTGCAGAACAGATGTAAAGGGCCAAAGGAGAGGAAAAGAGGGAGGAGGGGGAGGGGGAGGAAAGGAGAGAGAAGGAAAAGGGGGAGGGGAGAGGAGAGGGAGGAGGGGGAGGGGGAGGGAAGGGGGGAGAAGGGAAGGGGGAGGGGAGAGGAGAGGGAAGAGGGGAAAGCAGGGCTGAAGGGGGAGAGAGAAGGAAAAAATGAAGGAAGAAAAAAGAGGAAAAGAAAATAAAAGATGAGAATATTCAACAGTGGAGCAATCACAAAATAAGCAATGTATGAGAACTAGAAGACCACAAGGAGACAAGGGAACTTGACAGGGAAATGTTTGCAGTAATAATGGCTGAGAATATTACAGTATGTTTATATCTTCATAGATATGTTAAATATTATTATATATAATAGTAACCCCAGAAGATTAAAGAATATTACGGGGTATAAAAACAAACAAAACGTCTGTCACATATACTCATATTTCCTAAACAAACTACAATGACAGAGAAAATAAAAAAATACTTGAAGGAAAACAAATTATTAATGTACACTCTGATTAGAAACAACGCAAACAAAATAACTCACTGAAATATACCAGGAGTTGAAAACTCTTAAATTATATTGTGTTCTGCAGATCATACTTCAAAGTTCAACAAAGAATGAAGCCTTTTTTTTTTTGGTACTGAGGATCGAACTCGGGTCCTTTTGCCTTGGAAGCAGGCTCCTGAACCACTGAAGTAAGTCCGCAGCCGGCCCCTGAATGAAGAGTTTTTAAGAAAAAAAGATGAAGGTCAAAAAAATCTTCACAAAACGTTAAAATACGTTCTTCAAGAAGACGGAAAACAATTCAAAACAGAAAGTCATACAAAACAATCAGTTGCATAATCAAAGAAATAATCATTTAAAGTAAAGAAAAATATATTGTTCTTTTTCCTTAACTGATCTAAAGGATACCTTCTTATATTAGTAATATTTTGCTGTTTATTTTTATTAATAATACTAGTACACTGGAAAATTATAACATATTTGTTAGAGAATACTGATAATATTCTAAATATTGAAGGGAAGGATTAGAAATAGTTATATACTATGCACAACATAAAACAATCTGAAATGGAAAGAGCATCATGTAATGACAAGCATGTTGATTTTCCAGAAAGACCTATTTTACAAACCCCTAACAGTGTTAGATTAAATAAGGTAAAGACTGATAGCACTGAAAGGAAATAGAATCCTCTGTTATAGCTGGAGTTTGAAGACCCCTTTTTCAATATTCGATAAAAAAGTAGACAAAAGAATACAAGGGTATACATAATCTGAACAGCATTACAAATTAGATTGATCTGGTTGATATTTATAATACATTCCATTCAACAATTGCAGAATACATATTCTTTTCATGCACAATAGACATTTACTGATGTAGTGTGTAGACCATAGAACACACAATAAAAATCTAAAAGAATATGTGTCATAAAAAGTGTAGTGTCATTTTTCCCTTCTTAGAGAAGATAAACGAGTTCTGTGAATCTGCATGTAATGGAATGCTCAAAAATGAATTAGGCAAGTGCGGGACAACTTAAGCAGTGCTGAGGGGATGCTATTTTTTCCAGGACACCAGTAATGCTAGGCACTATGACCTGGATTATAGGTATAATTATTTAGCTCCTTATCAACAATCATTCTCCAAATTATATCGAGCTTTTTCACTGGTTCAACTGGAATATTGAAGGCACAGTGAGTGGGTTGTAAAATTCCAACTTGCTTTAGCTCCTCCTGACACTTTGTCCTGCTTTGCATGACTACCCACTTAGGAGCAGAAAGGCTACCATGGCTTCATTTTGTTTTTCTCCCCATTAAAAAATGACTAAGCAGTATATAGAAAAGAGCTATTCCAAGCTCAAGCCTCATATTCACACGGTAGACTGTAAACATTTAGAATATGGGTCAACTCTCCACAATAGAATCAGATGGTTAACCCAGGATTACCCCTATGGTAGCTTTCTTACCTCTACTTATTTCCTTGGTTTCACCTGGCTCAGCAATTATTACAGAAAAACCAAGTCCTGATTATAAAAACTGGCTACATAGAGCTGTGAAATACTGGTGAAAGAAGCAGATAGATCCAGTATTGCACACAATGCAATTTACAGGGGTATTGTGAAGAAAAACATGTCCTGAGTGAGAGATGGAGCCCTGTGATTTGGGTCAAAAGCAGGAGACATACATAACTTCCAACCAAAAGTGACTTAATCCAAGGCAGAATGTACTGGCTTTATTTCAAGCTAATATCAAGATGTCACACCTATTTGTATCACTGAGAGTACCAGGGGCTCTGCCATAATACTCTCTGTACCACTCAGTAGTTTTCTTTGGACATATGATGCTGGGAAACTATTTGGGGAAAACCAACCTAGACTCCTCAGCAGCCATCATGGAGGTTACAACTCAAGATGGCTGCAGTCAAGCTGAATCTCCACATAAGGAATCAACACTCTGTTCATTTATGACAAATTCACCATACTAATGTGAGATGTTGATGATGGGGAACTCAGATGTTGGTATATGGGGACTGTCATAGTCAAGTTTGGAAGCTATAGCAAAATACCATAAGAAACATTATTTCTCAGAGTTCTGGAGGTGGGGAAGTCCAAGATCAGCATGCCTACCGAGTCAGTGTCTGGTAAGCGCCTGGCTTCTGGTGTGCAGTCTTGGTCTTTTTGTGGAGCTTTAACATGGGAAGTAAGCTCTCTCAGAACTTGTTAAATGTTCCTAATCCAATTCATGATAGCTCTAGCTTCATGATCTCACCTAACTCCAATAACCTCAGCTTCTAATGGGAAGATAGGGTTTCAAATGAATGTTGAAAATGACAAAATCTTTCATTCTGTAACAAGAACTGTTTACATTCCTCCACAATTTTTCTGAAAAACAAAAACTGTTCTAAAACCAAAAACCCTAAGTAAGAGTTTAATTAATTCTGACATCTATCTTTTGATTTATGACAATATATAATCCATAGCTCATTTTATCTTTTTCATTTTTCTCAAAATCTTATTATGTGTAATATTTATACTAAGAAAGATCTTAAATCATTGGCCTAAAACTGACAGTTTATTTTCCTAATTTGTATAAGCTATCTAGCAAGGCAATTGCAAAGATTAAAAGTAATGTAATAGCATCAGTGTATTGATTCAACTAGTATATTCAGAGAACAGATTCTATGTTTCTGAGATTGCCCTAGGTAATGAGAATACAGACACATATATCTCATCGTTTTCTGATTTGAATGACAGAAGAAAACACATGAAACAAGACTCCAAATCCAACAAACAAAAGCAAGACAATGACAATACTACTCAGTCTAGAGATTCCCTACTCTATTTACAGATGATGAGATGCTATGACATGGATTAACACATTGGAAAACATATGGATAGTTACTTATGAATAGTGGCTCAGAACTATAAACTTCAAAGTTTATTCTCACAATCTCTACTTCTCTTTAGCATAAATTCGTAAAATTAACTTCCTGTTCAGAAGAATTTATTTTACCTTCTCTTTGCCTCAAGTAACTTGAATTAAGCTACATACTTTCCTTGTTTCTGTCTTTTTGTAGAAATCAATTTTTTTGTTGCTTTAACTAAAAGAGCATTGATTTTTTTCCCTTCAATCAATATCAGTTGGCTAAATCTGGATAGCATTCTATAACGCAGATGTAATTAAAAACCAAATCAGTGGATTTTGAGTTAATCAAGCTGGAGATAATTCTGGGTGGTCTTGGCTTACTTGGCTGGAAGCCCTAAGGAGATGTACTGGGTTTTTCTTGAGGGCCAGGTCCTTCAGGCCTTGGAGAAATCAGCTGGGTATTGTGCGAGAGCCTCTGGCAGTGCCTGCAACAGAGCAACATGGAAAAAGGCTGAAGATAGCCCCGAGATTGTAGCCAGGAAAAACAACAGGAGCATCATTTCTTCAAGGAACGGAATGCCCCTAAGAACCACACTAGCTTAAAGAAGAGCTATGAGCACTGTGACGGAAGCCACCACAGCAGCACCTGAGTTACTGCCTAGTGAGACCCCGCACTCCACTCAGGCGCCATCTGAGCCAGGTTTGGGCTTTGCACCCGCAGAACTATGATGCCCTCAGTATATGCTTTCAATCTCCTAATTTATAGAAACTTCAATTCTCAACAGGTAACTGACATAGTTCATGTGGATCTATATTTAATAATCTGTAAAGTGCTTGAAATATACTCCTTCACGTGTATAAAAGCTCAAAACTATTAAATCTATTCACATGTATAAAAGCTCAAAATTCTTAAATCTATTCCATCTTCTCTTTCCATGACCTTTATATAAGCAAACATAAAACATATGTATATATACAGTATATAGGCACACATACATATCGATATATATTTAGCATGCACACATACACACATATATATGCATATGTATGTGTGTGTGTGTGTGTGTGTGTGTGTATGGTTCATATACTGCGGCATGGATGTTTGGTCTTGGCTATTCAGCTTCCTTTGGCCCCAAGCAGTCAGTGAGAATAAACTGAACAAAGGTTTCAAACATGCTTGTATATTTTGATTTGATATTTTGTCTCATGATGTAGATAAGACCTTAGTATAGAATTCACTTTCCTCTTCACCCTAACTTCAAAAAGAAAAATCTAATTACTAGATCTGATCTGTATCTTCAGGCTAGAATGAAACCTCATACATGTCCTTGAAACAGTACTGCCTAGCTCACCCATTCTGTATCAGTCATGCACAGTCTTTCTATAAACTTCTGATTGTGAGAATACATTTGAGTAATCATAAACCACTAATTTTGGGTATAGATTATTTCTCAGAATTTTGTAGCAGTAGACAGTATGACAAGCATCAGAATGTTTACTATGATTACATCTTGGTGTATTTAGGGCTATTAAAATTTACCTTGTGTGTTTCAATTATGATCTTATCTATAAATATAGAAATGGTAAAACATTTTTAAAAACTGCTGAAACATTAAAACTTTTTCAAGATTCTGCCTTCTAGCTTAAATCTCCATTTTATCTTCTATGCCTGACTATATGCAGTTACAAGTTTCAGCTGGTCTGACTCAGGTAAAAACTGCCCCATCTACCACAGTTTTGGAAGTGAGTTGTAGCAGACAGTGCAGCTTCTGCTAGCTGATTGCAGCCTACATTTCTTGCTTGGATGCATTTTTATTGAAGCTTCTCTCTTGGAGGCCTTGTCAGAGGCCTTTCTCCGACAATTATGTCGGTAGGGCAGGAGGGAAAGAGAAATCTATCCAGCTCCCTTTCCTTTCTTGGCTTTGAAAGGCATTGTTGCACAGAGAAAATAGAACAAAGGACATCAATGTTTTCTCTGATTTAGTTTCTTGCTTATGCTATTGTGATAAGTGATTAAAGTCTTGATGCTATTTCCATTTTGGGTTTTTGTGTTAATTACCTACTCTGAACCTGGCATGCTTTCTCATGCTCAGCTGAATTCTTAATCATTTCATCTTTTACTCACAAAAGAAATTATTTTATTATTATATTAAGTGAAAAATAAAGTGGTTCAGGGATGGAGGGATCTCAATATTTTGTTGATTTTCAATACCACAACTTAGAGAAAAAATACTAGGTACAATTAGAAAAGAAAATTAAAGAAAAAGAAAAGAGTTTCTGTTTCTAGAAAAGATGTTATAGATGGAATTCCTTATAGTCCTGCTAAGTACAGTCATAAACCCTTCCACTAAGTACAACTTTCATCTACAAAGAAGCAAAAGGAGACTCAGAAAAGTGGAGAGCAGAATCAGAGTGGCTAAAGAGCAGGACTCAAGGAATGATATGTAAGGAGAAAAGTTATAATTCTGGGGTTAAAGAGGAATTCCAAGAAATAACAGTTTAAAAATTCATACAGTTTGCAATAGACATAGATCTACATATTCAAGAATATGTCCAAATTCAAAATAGGATAAACCCAAGGAAATCTATGGCAAATCATCACAGCAAGGTTCTGAAAATTAAAGATGAATAAAAAGATCACTAAGGAGAAAGAAATGATACCATAGTTACAAGGGCAAAACAGTTTGAGAATAGATTTGTTCATGATAAACTATGAAACCAAGAACGAAATAGCATAACATTTATAAGATGTTGGAAAAAGGACTTCTCCAGCAAGAATTTTATATCAGGTAAAAATATTCTTCATAAAAGAAGAGTAAATGAAATGATAAGAGAAATTAGGACTCAGATGAAAATAAACTAATTGAATTTGTTACCAGTAGACATATCTTAAAGGATTAATAAAAGAAGTTCTCTACAGAAAACAGCAATGTCCTTATTTTGTCTTTATAAATACATGCATAAAATATAGCCCATGTTCTCTTCAGATTTTTTAATTATGTTTTATTATTTAAAAATTATAGCATTTTATGATATGATTCTCAAATATGTACAAAAACTATTAAAAATTACTATAAATGGTAGCAAGTAAAATCACTTAAGGAAGCTATTATACCTTGTGTTTAGATGTCCTCCAAAGCCTCATGCAGTCATACTCATCCAGAAGTGGCTGGATCTAGAGTGTATGACACTGGAATTGATTCATGGTATAGTGCTAGGGTCAAGAGCGCTAGGACTAAGGGTGTGAGTACTACCTGCTGTAAGTAATCTGGATAAGATAAAAGGAGAAGAAAGAGGTTGTTAAGGTCTCTTATTGATTTTGCTACTTTGTGTGCACCATGAACTGTTTCTCCTCTGCAATGCCTCTCTGTCACGCCATCCTGTACTGGAGCCAGCCAACTATGGATGGAAACCTCTACAAACTGTGAGCTACATAGTCATTTCCTCCTTTAACTTTGGATGACAGATGTTTTATCTCAGCAATGAGAGAAAAGTAATTGAGACAGAATTTGGTACCAGAAAGTGGGGTCGTTGCTATGACTGTACCTGACCATGTGGCTCAAAAGCCTTTGGAACTTGCTGGTGGGAAAGAGAAGAGCTAGGAAAGGTTTGGAGATGCTGCCTGAAAAAGTACAGTTGGAACACTTAAGGGCTTTACTTGATGGGAGATTCTGATTGGAGCTCAGAAGACCAGAATACTGATAGAAATGCTGTTGATAAAGACCAAGCTCAGGAGGTTTCTGCTGGGAAGGACTGTATTGGCTGTTGGAGTCCAGATGATGTTTGTTATATCTTGACAGAAAGTTTCTCTGCATTTTGCTTGTATTCAGAGACTTTGCCTGAGACTGAGATTAACGGTGGTAGACTAATTAATCTTGCAGAAGAAATTTCAAGGCAGTCTAATATTGAGGCAGTTGCATGGCTACTGTTGGGTGCTTTTAGCCAATTTATGTTGAGAATCAAGAACAAAGATCCCAGCAGAATTATTTAAAACATTGTGAGTTTGACCAGAGGGAAGCACCAGTAAAGCTATGGACTGCAAAGATTAAGCAGAGGAGATCTTAATTGCTGAAAAGGAACAGGAGAATAGAAAAGATGGCCCATTATAAGAATCAAGAGGACCCCACTTTGCAGCCTCAACATTGCAAAAGTGAAAGAATTTGCTTTGAGAAGAAAGCCCCAGGGAACCATGTTCCATAATGACAGCAGCCTAGAGAATTTGTTCCTCCAGATTGGGTTCAGAGTGCTTAGTGATCCAAGCACTCAACCCCTACAGCCAATAGGGAAGGAAGCCAGACTACTGCTCCAGCTGGTGGCAGACCTTGGCATCATCCACTGGTACTGGTTTTAGGTGCATGCAGAATACAAGAGTTGTGGGGTCAGGAAGGCTTCCACTCAGATTTCATAAGAAGACCTGGGAGGCCAGGCATTGTGCCCCTGACAGGGCAGTGTGTGAAGTTGTGAGTGTGAAGCTGAAGGTGCAGTGGAGACTCCAGAAGCTTGGAGAACCCAGGAATGTGGATCATCTGAAGAAAACTGCAAGGAGAGAGCAGAGCAAGCCCTAGAGAGAAGCCTTGGGAGCTACAACCACTGGCAGTGCCACAGGGGAGGAGCTACCAAGCCCCATGGAGTTCACAAGTTGCCACAGATTGCTGGGGATGCTGGAAGTAGAATTATGGGATATAATGTTTGCCTTGCTGGGTTTTGTTCCCCTGTCATTTCTAAGATAATTCTATTTAATTGGTCACCCAAAACAGCCTTGTCTTCTAATGCTGACACTCTGCCCTCACACCGGTCACTTATCTCTCCGTACTTTTAATTCAATATTTAATTTCCTGAATTTCTTTTTGAACTCTTTCAGTTTCACTTTCGGGCTCTAATACTTTTATATGCTGATCATTCATGTTTTGCTTCATTTTGCTTAACCCTGCTAGCTTGTTATTAGTGTCTTCTCTAGACTTACTGATCATTTGGTTTATTTGTCCCATTATTTGTCTACCTCTGTATCCTATGAACTTGCCAGTCACCATATTCATCTCTTTTATTATCTCCTCTGTTATCTTTTCAAATAATTTAGCTGTGTGTCTTTTGATTTCCTCCCCTTTGATATTCCATTAACCAATTTTGTTGGAACTTGGAGTTTGGGGAAATATTTTGTTGTTTTCTCTTATCATGTTTCTATTTTTTGTTTGTGTGCTTATATTTTGTGTTTTGTCATAGGACTTGATTATAATGTCAAGCTTTGTTGCTAATAGGAAGACTTCCCAGTCAATGTCTATTTTTCAGCTGCACCCTCTGGCCATGGCTAATTATTGGCCTTTGCCCTTTTCCCAGAATTCAACCATCTCCATTTACCTGGGAGGAATGGTTATATTTGGCCCAGTTCCCAGTTCTCTAAGGACAGGCTTCGATCTGGATACTGGAATTTTAAGAAAATCAGTTAACAGAAACAACTATTTCACCTTGACCACAGTATTAAAATCAGTGACAGTAATATCAAAGACAAACTGAGTATTCACATAACCTAAGCACTGATAATTTACCACTCTTGAGTGTAGAAAATAGATTCATAATTATATAGTTACACTATGACAAAACAAATATAGACCCACTATTGACAAAGAGTATTCACTGGAACTTTATCTCCACCAACAGTAGAACAGTATTCAATAATATTAGCATAATTTCAACTAGCTACCTTGTGATTCATAAAGCTTAATCATTATACTAGTAAAAGTTGAGAGCATGGAGAATCAGAGAATTAAAAAAGTAAAAATTGAAAAATTAATCAATTCAATATGGGAAGGAGGATAGAAAAAAGTGAGATGGATGTAAAATAGGAAGAAAAGGTCCAAAGGGGTAGGGGTAATGGGAGGGGCAGGGGAAAGGAAAGAAGGGAAAGGAAAAATGATGAGAAATGGAAAAAATGGAAATAAAGTCTTTGTAAATAGGGAAGGGTGGAGGGGGTGAAGGGAGGGCTAGGAATGGGGAAAAAATAAGAACCAAGATGCATTATGTAAAGGTACAATTCCCAATGAGAAATGTAATTGTGTTGTATACCTACAATGTACCAATAAAAGAATTTAATACACACACAAAAAAAAGTGAGATGGAGTACCTCTTGAGTTAAAGGAAATCCATAGTGTCAGAGAACAGTTACAGGAAAAAAAAACAACAAGAAAAAGAAGAAAAATGTAAAACAGAGAGCAAAATAAGGCCATGAAAGATAAGAAGGCAGAGAAAAAGAAGAAAAGAGAGTCACGTGGAAAACACTGAATCAGCCCGCTGGAGACAGGCAGGTCTGCGGACGCAGTCCCTAGGTCGCCAGTCATGTGGAAAACACCAAATCAGCCCGCTTCACACAGGCAGTTCTGTTGGACACAGTCGTGAGGTCGCCAGTCACGCTGAAAACACCCAATCAGCCCGCACCTCGGCAGCAATCCCCTGGACCCCGCCCCCACCCACTCCTTTGGCCTCTTCTCTGTACAGCCACCTGGTTCCACACTACAAAGATGCAGAGGACACTGGACCACCAGACCACTGTACTGGAGCTAATCAAGATCTCAGCATTTAAAGAATTCCTGCCCGGAGGTAGGAGCTTCTGAGCCACTGGCCCACTGCTCCTGGTCCAGAGGAAGGAGCTGCCCAGCCACCATCCCTCCCACCACTCCCAGGACAGAGGAAAGGGCTTTTGGGCTGCCATACATCCCACCACTCCTGGACCAGAGGTAGGGGCTTCTGAGCCACCATCCCACGGCTTCTGGTCCAGAGGAAGGGGCTTTCAGGCTGCCAAATATCTCACCAATCCTGGCCCAGAGGAGGGGCTTTCAGACCACCATCTCTACCGCCACTCCCGGGCCCTGGCCCACCTCTCCCAGCTCAGAGGAGGTGAGCCACATGGACACCAACAGCAGCCCCCCAATGCCTCCCCAGTCAAAATGAGAAAACACGCAAATAAGTCTCAAAACCAGACTTCCAGATCACCTACAGCTGTAGGGGACAGGGGAAGGGGACGTTACCAGAACCTCTGCAGTGAGTTCTGGTCTCCTGCGACCACAGCGGCACATGGTGAATTACAGGAAAGGTAGAAAAATGAGACTGAGAAGAAGCTGAGCTTTGGGTCTGATCAGTGCTGCTCTGGGCAGCAAAGACAAAGCCCCCAGCTTACCACACCTTTTATTCAGTACATCCGGAGAAACAAATGTAACAAATGACTTGCAGAGAGTTCAGTAGTTCACATTGGGATA
>NW_004624753.1:25554688-25579014 GCF_000247695.1 Heterocephalus glaber | reverse complement strand
AGGAAAGAAGGGAAAGGAAAAATGATGAGAAATGGAAAAAATTGAAATAAAGTCTTTGTAAATAGGGAAGGGTGGAGGGCATGAAGGGAGGGCTATGAATGGGGAAAAAATAAGAACCAAGTTGCATCATGTAAAGATACAAGTTCCCAATGAGAAATGTAACTGTTTTGTATACCTAAAATGTACCAATAAAAGAATTTAAAAAGAAGAAAAGAGAAAAATAAATGAAAGAGGAAAAAATATTAAAAAGTATAAGAAAACTCTATCCTCTATAAAAACTGATAAAGTGTAAAAATTAAAAATAGAAAAATTTTTAAAAGATTAAGTTAAAAAAATTCTTCTGTGTTTCTGAATGAGTGGTTCCTTTCCGTGATTTGCAGTCTTGATATCCTGCCAGGAATGATTTTCTCCATCTAGCTTCAGTGACTATGACTTTGTGAGATCCCTTCCGTGCACCAGGCCCCTCTGTTCATTCATCCCAGATTGTAGTGACCATTCAAGATAGGGTGAGTCCTTGTTGACATTCGTAAATGTGAAACCCCATCAGCCCTCTGGACTCTGCTGGATGTAGGCCATGGAGCTCAGCTTCTAGTGGACTGTTAGACTTAATGTTGATATGTGTGGGGTCTGTTCGATTCCTACACAGGGCCATTGTCTTCCCAACTTGAACTTATACTGCTCATGGACATTTATATCTGGACCATTTCTCCTCCGCAGTGGTATCATGAGGTTGTTCCTCACCCCTTTGCTTTTGGAGAGTAATACAGGAAGCCTTGAAGTTGCTAGTTAGTTGTCTAGTTTCTCACTGGGTCTGCCTGCCATCCAGACTTTCCTTCTATTCCCAGCTACTGACCTCATCCAGGATCAGGTTGGCTGCTTATGACACATCTCTGCTGCCCCATGCCAAAGGGAAAAGAAATAGAAAGCTGGCTTGGAGTTGGTGAATGGTCACATGTGCAGGTGGAATGGGCCCGCATGCTTGTGCTGGACATGCCACTCAGGCCAACTCAATTCATTTCTACTTACATGGGTTCTCTGAAGGCTTCCAACTCTGTAGTGGATGAAGAGTTTTTGTTTGTTTGTTTTTACAGATCCAGAATGGGGCAGATTTGTAACTTCCTTTTACAATGCAATAAAAATTGAAAACTAGGCTTAAGAATAGAGACCGTCCTTTTAAAAAACAATCTTGAATGTTTTGATTCTATGCATGCTTCTTAGACTATAAATGTCTGCCATCTAAGTCAATCAATTAGAAACTTTAAGATTCCGTGGAGAAAGAGAATGCAGTTGGGGAAAGAAAATTGAACTCTATCTATCATGATTCAGGGAAGGAGAATGGAGGAGGGAGAAAGGAAGGAAAAGGAAATTATGTCTGTATTATGAACACCTGGGTTTGGACTCACAGTGAGGAATAAGTGTGTTAGCTAAGAAAAATAAAGAGTATGGGAATGTTTGTTCCACTATCTAACTGGGATTCTTGGAGAAGTTGGTTTATTGCTTCCTACCCTCTTCATTTGGGAGAAATTCACAATGCATGTAAAAATAAAATTGGAACTAGTGACTCCAGCTGATCCTGAAATAAAGGAAGAAATCACAAACATGTGAGATGGCAACCTGTGAGATGGCAAGTTGGAAATACCCTTCACACTGAAATGAAAATAAAAATCATGAGATACTCTTTGACAGCATTATAGCAAATAAGTTTGAAAACCTAAATGAAGTGGAACTTGTCTTGAAAAGTACGGGTTACCAATTTTAACTCCTTTAAATAGGCCAATTTCTGGAAGAAATTACTAACGGTATTAAGGCATTGCCCACTCCCTTCATCCTTCGCCACACACACTCTTAAAACACAATGCTTGGGACATTACATACACAGGACTGTGGCAAACACTCAAAAATGAGGTAACTACAAGGTTCTATCAATTATTCTAGAGCATTAAAAATGAACATTTTTGTAATAGTCTCAATGGGGCAAGTTTAAAACAGAACCAGACAAGTTAAGAATAGCTTTTAAAAAGACCAAATTAATTCAGACATTAACAGAATTAAACAAGTAACAAAGTAATACACCTTGTCAAAGTAGGATTTTATAAAGTATAAAAAGTTAATTCAATATTATGAAACCCATGACTGTCATGTACCTTATTTATAAAATTAAGGGATTAAATAATATAATTATGAATATAGATGTAGCGAAAACTGTCAATTCAATAGAGTCATGTATGAGAACTAAAAATTAAATAATCCTAAAGAAAACAGAGATTGAGGAAATGGTTAGGTTTTGTCAAAAAAAAAAAATTCTACACAAGTTTCCACTTAACATAAAAAAAGAAGAGTAAGAGGAAAAAAAAAAGGAAAAAGGATACCCTGAATTTCAATAGCCATTAATGTTTTACTGTAGGTACTAGCCTATGCCATTTGGACAAACTGTGTTTAGAATTTTGAAAGTGGGTAAAGAAGTGATACTATATCTATTTGAAGATGATATGATAGTATATCTAGAAGACCCAGGTAATCATTGATAAGTGAAAATAGTACAATTCAGTGAAGTGGCAGGAAATAAAATTAATGTATGAAAGTCTGTTAAGGTTTAGGCTAAAATGTCCCTCAAATGTCAGTTTCGAAGTGAGATCTGGTCAGAAAGGAGGGTCACTGGAGCACTATTAAAAGAGTGCATTCTCCTCCCTGCCTCCTCCCTGCTCTCTCCACTTCCTGGATGCCTTGTGGACCACAGTTCTCCTCCGCCATGATGCTTCTGCCTTGCAGCCAGCTGACCATGGAAACCTGGAGGCAAAGTAAACCATTCCTCCTGTAAGTTGTGGTCGTCAGTATTTTATTCTGGAAATGGGAAAGTAATTAATGTAAAGTCAATATCCTAAATATGCAAAAGTGATTAACAGGTACAATTACAGATAGAATTCCATTTATAATATCAAAAAACCTGATTATTCATTTAGGAACAAATTCAAAAGAAATGTACATAATTTATACAAGGAATAGTTTAAAAGATTTCTAAAACTCATAAAAATAGATATAAATAAAGGGAAATTTCACCCTATTTTGATAGGCTGTTTTGACATTTTAAAGTTGTTGATTCTTGCAAAGTTAACTCAGAAATTCAATACCATCTCCTGAGAAATGCTAGAGAGCTGTTTTATGTGTCTGAGTAAATTGATAATGTATTGATATGAAAAAATACATATGAAACAATAGGTAGAAAAGCACTATGACAAACTGAACAAACAAAACTAAAATAAAAAGCGATGAGAAGGCTTGGTTCCTCCACATAGATATACAAATATACAAGTGAATGGACAGTGAAAGAACAGTCAGATGAATTTAATGGCATAATTTTTAAAATTATGAAATATATTATAAAATCCATAAATAAAGTCAGTTGTCAACTGACAACGTGTTTATGTATATTCATCACATATACCACTACAAAGGGCTGATGTAACTAAAACGTATGGGCACAATTTCTAATGGAAAAGAGAAAAAGATTTAACAATAATGAAAAGGTAAAAATGGTTCTCAAAAATATAGAAAACGTTCAACTCAAACATGGTAAATGTAAATTAGAACAAAACAGATGTGTTTATTTACTGGTAAAATGGAATAGTAATAATAGTACATTTTTTATATATTCTCCCAGCTGAAGCAAGTAAAACAAAAACAAAGATCCAGAGAAAATACATGGAAAAAATATTTGATGGCAATAACTATCATGTCAGGAAGAATAAGAACTCTTGAGTAAATGAAAACAAACTGTCAGCCAATGCCTGTCCCAGGTCACCGAGTTGCAGGAGTTGTGAGGTGGCTGTGGAGGGTGCCTGGGGAAAGCCTGCACAACTTGGGCAGTTGAAGCAATGGAGGTTTGAAAGTGTGGCAAGATCAAAGGAAATAGAATTTGTAGAATAAAAAGCAAACTAAATTTTTAATAAAGGTGGAAAATGATGTAACATGTTTATACAATTGGAAGGAAATTAAAATGGGTGTATAGCTGCCACATAATAATTTATTTTTTGCAAGATTTCAATGCAAGATGCTGCAAGACATAATTTTAACAATTTTCAATAACTTTGTCATTGTTTTGACTACTGATGATATCTAGAGTATTACCAACAGTGACAATTACTTCTATGAACACTCATGCATTCATCTTTTAATAAATATATGGTATAGCAGGATTTGGTAGAAATATATTTAAATGCTATATGAAATAATTCATGGACACAAGATAAAACATCACAATGAAGAAATTATTGTATATCCATGTGTCAGATGACTATTTGGCAACAAAATAATAACCTATTATTTACATTAATAGAATCTTATACACATAACTATGAGGATGAATCTCAAAATGATTTTGCCACATGAATGACACTGGCCATTGAAGACTAAATTTAATGAGATTATATTTATATGGAACGCTAGAAAAATGTAAGCATGTTGAGAACTATTTCCTCAATGCCATAGGGATAAGGGAAATGCACAATACTCATGTTAACAGAGAATATTAAAAATCAGATGAATGTTGGCTGAAAGGTGGAATGATGGTATCAAGGACCTATAAAGGTAGATAAGGAAATTTTTTTGGAATAATGCATATGTTCACTATTTTGATTATTACGGTGACTCATGTTTCTATAAATATGTCAAAACTTTTATAATTGTACGCTTATAGTTGTGCAACATATTGGATATCATTTAAACCTGAACAAAACAGTAAAAGTCAATAAACAAAAATAACAAAGATATGTCAATTATTTGCCAATTACATGAGAAATACTTTAAATATGACAGCTTTTACTTTTTGGGATTACCATGGAGAAGTATGTACTCTCTGCTCATGCTAATAGAACATGGAACAATTTTTCAGAAGAAAAATTAAATAATGCCTAACAAAACACTTAACTTTTTCCCTGACAATATGAAAACATATATGCATTAGCTTGGCATTATGAAATATATGCTACATGTCCATAAATTAGAAAATGATTGAATAACTTTGACAAATTCACACTATAGAATACTTTAAGGAATGAGAGAGATCTCAGAATTGATTTCCAGGGCATAATGTTAAGTATAAAAAGTATTGAATTAAATACAGATATATGCATATATACATATGTTTATCTACATCTTTATCTACATCTATATCCATCTGTGTGCATGTAGACATTTTATTTCTATTTCTCCTGTGAGAAAGAACGGGTGTACAAAACATTTGTTACTTCTCCTTCTGTGCAAACTACTGTATGAGGAGTTTTTTAGTTCATAATGTAAAAAAAAATAAGAATCAAAATGTACAATAGATAATGTGAAATAGGAAGAAAAGGTCCAAAGGGAAGGGGAAGTGGGAGGGGTAGGGGAAAGGACAGAAAGGAAAGGAATAAACATGAGAAAAGGAAAAAATGGAAACAAAGTCTTTGTAAATAGGGAGGGGTGGAGTGGTGAAGGGAGGGCAGGGGAAGGGGGAAAAAATAAGAACCAAGATACATCATGTAAAGGTACAAATTCCCAATGATGAATGTAATTATATTGTATGTCTACAATATACCAATAAAATTAATGAATAAAAATAAAATAAGTGCTATAGAAGGGACAGTTTATGAACAATGGAACATTTTTATCACAGCACTTGGTAATGGGAAGTTTCAAATCAATCTGTGGCAGACGTGTTGTGTGGTGAGGACTCTGCCCACAAATGCTGCCTCTGTGTTTCTCTTCACACACCCAAAGGGTGAAAGGGCTCCCCAAAACCTCTTGGGTCAGAGCATTTCTTGCATTCAGGAATGCAAAGCCCTCATTACTTAGTTACCATCACCTGAGGTGTCAGATTTCCATATGTGAATTTTGTAGCCAAATAAATATTCAGACCTGGAATGATAAACCATAAGCTAAAGAGATTTACTATCTATATGTGGTGATTTAAAAATAGATGATAGAAAAAGAAAACAACAATGGAGTAACACTGATAGGAGAAAGTAACACTCCTCCAAGTAAAATAAAAAGTATGTAGAGATAAATTTTACACACTGAAATTTGCAATGTTAGAGAAAAAGTTTCAAAGAGAGGAGGCTAAAATAAAAAAAAATTGAACACAATGGTATTGGATTATTTTAGAAGGATCAATATAAACTCATGGGTATAGAAGCATACACACGACTAGATGTATATATATAACAATGGGTTTGCATATATGTATGCCTATTTCTTTCTCCGTCTCTCTATCCAGCCCCATGTGTATTTGCATTACATGCAATTATATACGAATAAATATTTGCTAGCTTCTTCCATTGAGATAGATTAATAAAATGACACCATAAATAGTAATGAACATACCTCTCCCATACATCTTGATATTTAAATGACTTTCTAAATAAAAGTTATCAGAGCTTTTTGAATTAGTTGATTCCAACTTTGGGACTAGGAAAATACAAAATGAACCTAGAATGTCCTGTGATATGAAAGTGAGGATAGTTGTAAACAAAAAAGATGGGATCTTGTTGAAAGAACATAAGAGAAAATTCGGAGAGATTCCTACTGACTACATAACAATTTAATGAACAAAATAAATATTGATAACATTATACTTTAAGGCATGGCATAAACATCTAGAAAATAACTAGGTGTGTGTGTATATATATATATAACAAATTACATATATGTTAATAAGAAAATGTGTAATAAGCAAACTTGTTCTATGGAAATTATAGGTACAAAGTATGAGCCAGATATGCATAAAGATTGCCTTTCCATGTATTTTAGGCATAGAAATAAAGAAATTTTAGGTAAAAAAATAAGGTTCAGAGAAATCGATGTGCTTTAATGTCACTTCAAAGCCATAAACCCATTAAATTAAAAGTAATAAGTATGTTTAATATACAGTGTTGCAGGATTTATAAGTAGAGACAAAACACCAACCTGTTTCCCAGGAAATAGCTTTATTTGCACAGGCTGTCCCAGTGGGTTCATATCCAAAGGCTGAGTGTAGAACATGGCATAGTTGCATCATTTTATACAATTTTTGTGTCTTTGTTTCCCTTATATGGGCATACACTAAAGTCTGGTTGGATATGATTTATGTTACATCCCAACTACACATGTGTAGATGGAGACTGACATTGCTACATTGTAAATAGTTTCTGACCCTACATGTCAGGATGGTCCTACCACCAGAGAACCTTTTAAAAAGGAAAAGAAAACTGGATAGATGGCAAGAATGAGAGAAAATAGCACCTATAAAATATGCAGCATTGAAAATGTGTGAGTCCTTTTTACTTTTACAATCAACTGATTGATGAATTAATTGCTTGTACTTAGGATTGAACCCAGGGCTTTTGTACTGAGCTATATTGACAGTGATTTTTGTTTGTTTGTTTGTTTCTGTTTTTGACCTATGGTCTCAGTTAAGTCACCAATTTGCAGAAGCTGGGCTTGAACTTGTGATCCTCCTGGTTTAGCTTCAAAGAGTGCTGAAACTTTATTTTTTTTAAGTTAAAGTTTATCTTTTTTTTGATTCAATAATCTGTATTTGACGTATAGGGTCAAATTTAGGTGTTAAGAATTAATAACATGCAATTTTCTGAGAATGTGTGGTAAAGATAGATAAAATGCAATCAACATGTATTATTCATACAAAAATGATTACTGTTGCTGATATCTGCATTACCTAAATTGAATAGTATGTGGTATATTATTTTCTTTAGGAAGTTTGCTATGTTTGCCTGTGGTGTTTACGTAGGACAGAGAATGGATTTTTTTTTGTTTTTTGACTGCAATAAGAAAAAAAGAAAGATAATCCTGGAAAAATAAAAAAAGAGGAAGAAATAAAGGTCTTCAGAAGGTATGCGTGGCAAAAGCAGGCCACAGAAAGTTAGAAGAGTCTGAATTCCCATGGAATTTTGTAGAGAAGTCGAGGCAGATGTTACTTCTTTCCCAGTGATTCTCTAAAAGCCCAGCAGCCTTAGAGAGTGAGTTCAGTGTTCTGAAAGTTTAGGGAAAATACATGGCAGAACAAAAGTTGTTTAGGGAGTGACCCCTCGGGACTGAGTTTAAAGGTACATTTAGTTGATTCTGGACCTTGGCAGAGGGAATAGGGTAACTTGCTGATGTTTATCCGATGTCCTCCTTTTTTTTCTTTTTTCTTTTCTTGGTATGGGGGATCAAACTGGGGTCCTTGAGCTTGTGCAGCAGGCGGCGAAACTACTGAGCTAAATCCCCGACCCGATGGCCTCCTTTTCTAAAAGAATATTAATCCTCTACTTGAGATTTTCTGACTGTCATAATGGATCTGATTAGCCAAACTTCACTCATCTTGGGCAACACCGCGGCGGACAGGGGAGGAGTTACCTAGTGTGAGGCGCTGTTTGTTGTCTGGCCCTATCCTAAGGGTTGTGTAAATGGCCAGCTCCAGGCTAGGGGCAGGGGCACAGGTAAAGGAGGCCTACAGTGTATGCAGGGGAAAGGTGGAGGCCTCCGACCTCAAGACTGACCTCGGAATCATCAACTGGTGTTGCCTCAAGACCACCCATTTGTGTGGAGTCTGGAGAAGGTGATGTTGGCTCAGTTGTTTTTACAGAGTACTTTTGGCCTTCGGCTCATATTTCTAGAGCATATGACTCAGTTATTTGAACTCCACTCCAACCCACGTATAAAAAAGAGTTCACAAACAGTTCAACATGGCGATGATGGTGATGATGATGATGAATTTCCTTCCAAATATGTTTTCAAAAAATATTTCATTCTCTTTTTGGTTCCACTTGTATATTTATACATGCAATGCATATTCCCTGAAAAGTTAAGTGCAAATTCCAACATCAGTTTATTTTATGTATAAAGTAGACATATTTTTCTTGCTTTTCATTTGTTTTCAACTGGCAAATGTAAATGTGCTACTATTATGAACTATAATTTGAGAAAGAACATATATTCATTTATGTATATAAATATCTCAAGAACCTTTTAAATAAAAATATTCTACCACACTCAAAAAGAAAAAAGATAAAGAAAAAAACCATAGTGAGTACTTACAATTATTATTAATCTGTTGAACAAAGCTTTTTATGCAATAAAGATATTTTGATTTTGTGAGGAAATATGGGACTCAAATTTTAAAATATGAGCATGGGATAGCACAAATTTTAAAAAGACATTCTGAAGGATAGTCAGAAGTTATTTAGTAAAATTGGAAATCAAATGAATGCTATCATTTCTAGTCCAGTACTCTTGATAGCAAAACATTATTCTCCTTTTAAAATCAACTGAGAGTTCATTCCATAAAAAAAAAAACTTAAGGAATAATTATTTCATTTTAAATAATATTTTTAAAGTTTTTAAAGCAACAGAATGTTTATTCTATTCTTTACTTTTGAAAAATTAATGATTGATCATTCAGACTACCATTTATTGGGAACCACTTTAAGTGCATTCAAGTGGTCAAGTATTTGATTATATAGCCTTTTGGTATTTACTGTAATTAAGATATTTACTTTTGTAATGTAAGATGAATATTGCTGGGCATTATTCTGTATTTTAAAATTCTAATTCCTAAATAAGAATGGAAATCTTTAATGAATACTTTCATATAAGCACATGAACATATTCAGTCTTTACAAAACTTAAAGACTAACATATTATCAAACTTTAATTAAAGTAGATCATTTACACTAACAGTGAATTTGTTGCACGATAAAGTAAATGGAACACTGAAAATGAGGTGAAGAAATATGAGAGATTTTTGTAGTTTCAGGTACCACAAAGTTCTTGTACTACATGTAAATTTTTTACATCATTACTGTGTTTATCCAACTCTTAAAACTCCACACAGTCAATTTACTTTTTCACTTAATTCACATTTTGAATTTAGATGATCAATTTCCCCTTCAAATTCTATTACATATTCTTCCTTACTACTTTCTCCAGAGGCATTAAGTTAAAATGTGAAAAGATATAGTTTAATATAGACAATAAGATATATATATATTAAATAGATAATAAGATATAGTTAAATGTGAAAGATATAGTTTGAATAGTGAAGAGTTCAGTGAAAATATTGTAGTGCAGAATCTAGTGACAAACCACTTATAACATAGCTTCTTTAAGAGTCTAGATCACAATTCTTTCATTGTCAATATATTTATTGATTTCCAGGAGAATGTATTCTGGTCATTGTTCTGAGGACTCAGCAGTGATAAGAACAAATGAAAATCTCTGCCCTCAGGAAGCCTATGTTTAAGTGTGAGATTTTATTGTTATTTTACACATGGAATGCTTCCACCAAATGTTTTTGCTTTGTAAATAATTTCTAATAAATTCAAAAGCCATACAATGTATTTTCCTTTTGGAAAGAATGAAATCCAGCCCTCTAAGAAACCATCATAAAATACATGAGATAGGTATGCAAAGAAAAAATAAAAAAAACTTCAAAAGTTTGAAAAAATCCATCACTTCTTTCTCCCATATGTTTACATCTTATATGTCTACAGATAATTTTACATAGTTTTGTTGGGAAACAGAAAAGTGAAATATTTGTTTTTTTGTCCCTTCCATTTAAATCTATCCTTACATAGTCAAAGTAACTACAAACCTGCTACATGAAGAAAGTTTTACAACAAAGAAATATATTAATGAAAAAATTAAAATTGCAAAATATTGAGTCTGTTTTAGTCAAAATGTGGCTGGCATATGTGTAGATGTGTGTGCAAAAGAGTTATACCTGATGGTCAAAAAATGAATTCATTAAGTGAGGATTCATTTAAATGGTTTTACATTTCTACTGGCTCCTACCAGACACTGTCAAAAGGAATTCACCTTGAAACACATCACCACGCTCATGTTTATCACGCATTAACAGAAACAGACAAACATGAGAGAGGCAAATCACATGAGCGCACAGGCAGCACTTTCATGATGACTGCACACACACCACCCCTCCCCGTAGCAAGCACAGCATAGTTAGACTCTGTCTCACAGGGAAATCCAGCGAGTGTGCAGAGGAGAGACGTTTGTTCCTGCTGCTCTCTGTCAAAGAATGAAAAGTGACTATAAGAAAGGAAGGATATTTTAAGAGCATAATTAAACATTTTTAGTCTTGCAATATTTCATCCAGTTCTTATGTGGTCTATCTGATTTAATTAAAAAATTGACACATAGGGGCTGGGGATTTAGCTCTCAGTGGTTCCGCTCCCTGCCTCACAAGCAGAAGGACCCAAGTTTGATCCCTGGTACCAAAACAAATAAACAAACAAACAAACAAAAAATTGATACACTAATTTGGCATAAACAATTTGCAAACATGAATTGCAAGTAGACTGCAATCAACACATTATTGTTCAGTGTGCCATTGCTTGAAATCTGTTTGGCAATGGCTATTGTTATGCAAAATATTTGATTAATAGATACACTTGTTCTATAAATTGATATTATGGTGTCTTATTGAAAAATTAGATACATTGAGTCTGGTTATAAAAAGCGTACGTAAAATTCCTACTTGAATGGAGGTGGTGTTTTGATGAATGTAGAAAATGAAGCCAATTAGATATTATTAAGTTTCATATAGGCATGAAGGGTGGCAACTTTAGTCTTATATCTTCATACTGCCTCAAAAGTTTTAGTGTTTAAACATTTCATTTGTATGCAATGTATACAATTGGTTTATTCTCACTAAAATCTACAGAGAAAAATGGACATAGTATACTTGATATTGTTGTGATAATGAGTTTTGTAAACAAGCTTTACCATATTTGTCTTCAAAGAATACCAGAAGACAAAAAAGAATTATTTAAAACTCACTGTCTTCTTCATTTTTGAAGTGAACACACTAAAGAATATCACAAAATTGTATCAAAATGCATACTGCATGGATAAAAAGTATATATTTATTTATGTGCACATCTATAATGTATATTCATGTATATTAATGTATATTAATGTATATTTTATTAGACTGAATTTATACTTATATTCTTGGAGAATTTGACATTGCTGTCAATATTAAAAGAGCTACCTAATCTTAAATATGATTTTTTACCACGGCAAATCGTATTACTTATTATGAATAATGTAGGAGGTGAGTTCAAATATATAGAGAAAAATAAATTTCTAAATCAATACACTTGTGTCAATTGTTTGTTAAAAAGTTCACTTGTTGTAATTTTATTATAAAGACTAAGACTAAATAAATGTATAGTTTCCCATAAAAGATAAGCTTTTTGGAAATAAATTTGACAAATAAAAACCAACAATAGAATGAAGAGACTGTCAGCAGAGTGGGAAAAAATTTTACCCACTGTTCCTCAGACAAAGGACTAATACCTGGAATATATATCGAACTCAAAAATATCAGACCTCCCAAATTTAGAGACTCAATCCAAAAATGTACATCTGAAAGGAGCAAACATTTCTCAGATTAAGAAGTACTAATCACAAATAAATATATGAAAAAAAGTTCTTAAACAAAGGAATTTAAATCAGAGAAAGACTATTTTTCTCATGATTTAAATTAAATAGCAAATGCTTTAATTATTTCCAAAGCATGCATGCTAAATCATAATGTAAAATTCCCTAGATTATTCTTTAATCTATTATAGGCTTAATTTAGACTACAGTTAGAAAATTTTGAGACTATCATTTTGTAGAAAAGAGGAATTGTGTTACTCTTACTTGGAAAGGTATGTGCATATTTGTGTGTTTATAAAATTATACTTGGAAACAGCCCAAGTTCCCATCAACTGGAAACTGGATAAAGATGTGGGTTTTTTTTTAATAAAATGGAGTACTACTCAGCCATAAAGAACAAGAAACTAGAGACATTTGTAGCTAAATGGATGCATATTGAGGCCATACTCTTAAGTGAAATAAACAGGACCCACCTGTGTAAATACTGTATAGTTTCTCTAGTGTGAGAAACTGAAAGTGTAAGATTAAATAAGGATTAAAATGATTAAAACAAATAATTGATAATTTAAAATAGGAAGAAAAGGTCCAAAGGGGTAGGGTAAGTGGGAGGGGTAGGGGAAAAGAAAGAAGGGAAAAGAAAAATTATGAGAAAAGGAAAAAATGGAAACAAAGTCTTTGTAAGTAGGGAAGGGTGGAGGGGGTGAAGGGAGCACAGAGAATGGGGAAAAAATAAGAAACAAGGTACATCATGTACAGGTACAAGCTGTACCCAATGATAAATGTAAATGTATTGTACACCTGAAATGTACCAATAAAAGAATTTAAGCAAAAAAATGAAAAAAAAATTTAGAAGTTCAATGTTAAAAAATTACACATATATCATTATTTCAAAGGAATGATACTAAAAGATTTGATTCATATATAATGTATCTTCAAGGTGATCTAAATAATACAAATAATTTAATATTAAAACATTTGATTAAAGTTTGAAATTAAAGACAACTTACTAAAATAAGAAATCATATGATTAAAGTATGGTTTTTGAGTTGTATCTACTAAGTCTTATCTTTTAAGAGAGGCAGCTCAGCCAGTGTAGCTGCTGTCACAATCGAGTTAGCAACTCTACATTTGACTTGATTGCATTCTGATGGGTGGCCTGAAATGACTAAAATAATTTTAACTCACGTAATGACATGATGAAATTTTCCTATTAAAATTTTTGCCTTACAATAGAGTATATATACACTTTAAAATAAATTAGTCCAACTTTCTCAGATTAAGCAATAGTCAAACATTGACTGAAACAAAAATTGTATGGATCGAAGCTAGCACATTATACATAAACATCAGAGAAAAACAATTCATGGATTCCAATTTGCTTGTGAGCATCCATGGGATATACTTATTTTATTCACCAAGCGAATATGCCTTATATATTTTAAGAAACCTATACAATCTCATCACTAATTCACATTACAGGATGCTTAAAATAATATATAGAGAAGTCTAAAATGTTAAAATGTTAATATGTAAAGATATTTATTCATTTGTATTTAGTTCAAAATTCAAATTAAAAATATTATCAAACAATTTTATTAAGGAAGTATTTGTGTAGCTCACTTAATAAAAACTCTTGAATATAGCACAAAATAGAAATATTCTATAAAGACAATCCCACTTCAATATATGTAAAATTATAGGGACAATCCAGTTTTGAAAAATGTGAAACAATCTAATCTAGTTAAGAGAAAGAAATATGGAAAACAAACTTTTTCTGAAGAAAATTTATTTAAAATGTCCATGTACTCTTGACTTGCAGAGAATATAATTTTAAAAAATACTTGGAAATTCTAGGTAGAATTCATCTTTAACATAAATTTTCTCATCTTTAGCCATTAGGGAAATACAAATAAAAACAACTTTGGGATTTCATCTTACCTAGTCAGAATAGCAATCATGAAGAATAACAAGAACAAAAAAAACAGTGGTGATGAGAACAGGGAGATAAAGGAATCTTCCTTTTACATTGTGGGTGGGAATGTAAATTAGTACAACCACTGTGAAAATGAGTATGGAAATTCCTCCAAAAAACTAAAAAGAGAAATTTCATTTAATTCAGCTCTGTTCTGCCTGGGTGTATTACCAAAGGGATTAAAAACATCATATTATAATGACACATATGTCTCCATGTACACAACACTGTAGTTCACTAAACGTAAGTTCTGGAAACAGCTTAGACACCCATCAGAAGTGAATGGATAAAAACCATGGAACACATACACAGTAAAGTTATTATTCAGTCATAGAGAGGGTGGAATCATGTTATCTTCAGAAAAATAGGTAGAACTCAACACCTAAGTTTATTAATTCTATGAAAACCTTGAACCTCCATTTTAATATGCTTTTCTTGGACTCATGCATACAGAGCCAAATTTATTTATATTTGTATATATAAATATATATGTATGCCAAATGCAAAATTTCACTTTTTAGCTTCATATATAAAAATATAATACAGAGTAATACTTTTTATATCTATCTATGTATATCGATCTCTCAGAAGGAAACATAGTGATATTCTTCTCATATATGTGTTATGTTCAATAATATATTTGGATATTTCATATTCAAATTAGGAATACATGTCACTGCAATAGTATCACCCTTGCTTTAGAGAAGAACATATAGAAATAAGATAAAGAGAGTTAACCAACTCGTGGTCATAGTGTATGTCAACCTGTTTTCATTTCATCAACCACTTATAAGTTTCTGCATACTCAAGTATTAAAATCAAACCCTACATGAAAAGAGCAAAACAAAAGCATATTGGCCAGCTGTTCTAGTTATTTCTGTAAACATTTTTTCTTTGGCTTTAAACTTTGCATGACCACTTATTGGAGGTATTTTTCTTCTTTTCCTACTCTGGTTACACATTGCCTGAATCATTTGTTTTGTAACTCAGATTCTCTGGAAGACTAAAATATATAAAAACCAGCAATGATATGGGAAAGTATAACATAATTTTGTAACATAAATTTACATTGTGAAAATGTAACATAAATTTTGTGCCCTGGAGCACCTTACTAAATCTCCTTGGCCTAGTTCACCGGGTTTGTTTTTTTTTTTGGTACCAGGGATCGAACTCAGGTCCTTGTGCTTTCGAGGTAGGCAGCACTGAGCTAAATCCCCGGCCCCCATTGGGTATTCTTAAAGATACAAAGAACTAACATGGCAGAGTATAGCCTAGCAAAGGAAAAGGAAACCAAGAGAATTCATCAAGAAAGTAGACTTGGGGTCCATCAGTTGGGTTTGGATGTTTTGGTTCCTCCATCTCAAACATGAGTGGTATCAGGAAAATCTCCCAGGTTTGTTGTGAGGTTTGTGTAAGTGCTGCCTCTGCCTTTCTAATTATTATTGTTTTACTCACCCCTCCTCTAAAGCCCGACTAATTGCTGCAGGTTGGACATTGAGTGTCTTCCAAGGGGCCAGAGTTGAAGGGTGGTCACTCAGGTGGTACAGTTTTCAGTACCACATTGGGCTGAATGTGTAGAAGGTGCTTAGAGCTTGGCGTGCACTCTCCTGAAGGGGATTTGGTGACCCTAGCCTCTTCTCACTCTGTCCTGTGGCTCCTGATATAAGGAGCTATGTGCTGCCCCCACTTCAAGATGCTTCCCTGGGGCCCTGTAACACTGGGCCCATTGATTAGGGCCTGGATTCTCCAAACCTCTGAGCCAAAATAAATTTTTTTCTTCAACATCTCATCATCTCAGGTATTTCAATATAATAACAAATTTAAACAATACTTTAATGATTACACTATTGCTCTCACACTTTTACATTTTATTATGGATTCTTCTTTACATTGCATGTTCTTATCAAATTTTATTGAATTTAAATGTATCCAAACACTCTGGATGGCATGTGGCTTCCAGAACATATTTCTAGGTAGGAGATGAAATCTGTCTGAGAACTGAAAATACTTGGTCGTAAAAATCATTCCTGTAAAACTTATTTTTTGAGTGTGACAAATATAAAAATGTACTTACTGAGAAAAAAAATTGGAACAAAGAGCTAAATTGCCTAAGTTTTAACGCAGAGTGCTCAAAATATGACAGCTCCAGAGAGAGGAAGTTTTCTTCTTCATCTGGTGGCTCCAAGTTGATGCCCAGCAGGGCCACCCGGCCTGGGTTGTGCCCGCCTTCCTGCAGTCAGTCCCAGGCCTGTCCTCACTTCTGTGCTGCAGACCAAAGCGCGGGCTTTGGCCCAGGAGAGCGGAGGGCCCCTATGGCACACGGCCCTCCAGGTCGCTGCCCATGGAGGAGCCTCGGCCTGGAGCTCCAGGTGGACACCCAAGGGAGCCCCAAGAGGGCTAGGAACGACCCCAAGGGACTGAGACCACGGCCGAAACTCGGAATGGGTGTCAGATTTAGTGTCACCCTGCGTGAGCTGAGGAGTGAAATGAGGAAGGCGAGTCACAGGAGCAGGCGTAGTGCTGCCCTCCTCGGGCTTCCTAACCCTCTCAGGAAGTCTGTGTCTGTCCCTTGGCTACCCTGTTTTCTACCAGGTGCTGCGGTGCCTCAGGATCAGGGGTGAGGGAAGACCCAGTCTGAGGAGACTTTTGGTGGACTCATTTTCATAATTCTTTCAGCCTCAAAGAACAAAACCCACCCAGGCCTCCTCAGAGCATCACTAAGACGCAGGCGGGTCAGGCAGCAGGGCCTGTGGCCTCCAGGTAGCTTAGTGCAACCTTGGGGAAGGCTCCTCCCCTGACCCAACCCTCCTGCTCAGTCAGGTCGCTTCTCCCTCCGCCTCAGTGACTCCACTCTGCTAACTCACAGTCCGGGCTCTTAGTTTTCAGCTCTGCTACCTTCCATCAAATCTCCACATTTTCCAAATCTCTGTATTAAAAATTTCAAAAGAGAAACTGATTTGTTGGGATCCTTAGATTCTGCAGAAGGATCATAACTGGATATTACCAACAGGGACATAGGCAGGATGGGACAGTTTTAGTGGACTTTCATCATTCCGACACGAATATACTTCATACTTTGTTTCATAGTTCATTTACAGATTGGGCCTGCCTGCTTGGTTTAAGGTGAAGCAAAACAATACGCAAAGCAAAACAAAATGTTACACCTATTTTCTTTATCTAACAGAATTCATAGTTTATTTTTAAACCCTTTTTAGAACTATGGATACAATTTAAGGATGAATATAAGGAAAATATAATGCATTGAATTATACTTTTAAAATGTACAACTTTAAAATATGGATGTATCCACATCTCAGTTTTACTTTACATTAAAAATAGCAATTAGATAGATTAGGCAGATCTATTTAACTTTGTACATTTTAACCAAAGCAACATTACTAGGTAAGTTTTATGAACAAGGAAAGGAAATTTGTATGAGAAAAAGAAACTAACCCCTGGCAGTTTCTTCAGAAATTTAAAAATTTACCAAAAAACACATTTAATCTGCTTACTTAATCAGATAATTTTATGTATACCTATTGCCAAACTAATTTACAAAATATAAAAAATCATTTTATGTGATCTTTGTATTCATGAATTCTGCAGCACTGTCAATAAATAGATTTTATATGAGATCACTTTACATGAGATCAAATATTTTATATTTATTTCCAAACAAATCAAACTAAACTGTGATTTTAGAGAAAAAGTAAAGCTATGAAGAATGTCAATAGGATTGATGATTTATGTCCAATATTTTTCTACAGTTAAAATGCATTTTATTGATTTTAATTTTGCAGAATTTCTATAGATTTCCTGTAAATAAGAACAAATTTCATAACCATCCTCTCATTTTTAGTGGAAATTGTAAAGTTAAGCTTATATTTCCTCCAATTATGCAGTATTTTACAACTGATACAAGTACAAATGTGAAAATATTAATTACTACTGATTAAATGAATAAAACTACATTTATAGGTAACCATTGTTAATTTTTGTCTTTATCAATTTCATGATTCAGCATTCAGTAACATTTATATAACATGTCATATTACATATTGCCTATTTTATATTGCATGCCACATAGCATATCATATTCTGAGCTACTGATCCACTATGACTCCAGATTGTCAGCCTGACTTGGTGAAACAAGCCTAGCATCCCAGCACTCAGGAGACTGAGGCAAGAATATTTCAAGTTTGAGGACAGCATGTGCTACATAAAGAAATCCTGCTTCAAAACAAAACAAAACTAAACTACACAAAGCAAAAAGATTCCCAGATCTCAAATTTCTAATAATGGTCCCCTTTACAATTTATTATGAGATGGTTTTGGTTGTGTTTCATATTTATAATATATCAAAATAATTTTGAAAGATCTTAATGAAACAAAAATGAATGAGTCAAAGTGAAGATAATAAAAATATCTGTGTATACTTCAAAATTTAAATTTTATACATAATCATATTTAAGATATGTATTGCATATAGAATTGTCCCACATCTTTCAGACTACATTCAAGACATTTTCTCAAATGTCAGGACATTTTCTGTAAAGAAATTATTAACAAAATAGCAAGTTTAAATGATATGCTCTTAAGAGCAATATTAAGAAGTGTGCACACATACTATTATCTGTGTAATGAAGTTTACATGTTCATTGCAGGATGCCTGTGAGTCAGTTATTCACAAGATTTGTAAGGAATCCAGTACCCTGGTAAGAGGTTAAGAAGTTTATGACTTAATATATAACCTTTGCTGGGTATCTTTGAGTCAGAAAAGTGTGCATCCACAGAAGGCAAGAATTTGAGTTAAATTTTCTTAATACTTATTAGGCTTTTGTTTCTGAGGTGCTTCCATGTTATTAAAGAGTTACAACCAGATGTAGGCTATCAAATTTGCCTGTCCAATGTAGAGTTAAAAGTCTTTGATTACTTAAATGTGGAGAACTGAATGAATGGCTAGACGAAAGGACCAAAAAAGCTGTTGAGAATCTGAAGGCGATAACTACAATAAGTTAATTAAGTTGCTATTTTCTTCTTTGGAAAACAGGAATATGATAGATTCAGTTGAGGGGGAAAAAAATAGAAGTGGGAACTAGGTCAATGGCAGATTTTTCCATCTGTCCTCTTCAAAATGATCTTAGTTAATTAAATATTTTCTTCTTCCCACTTTCTTACTTTTATTACTTCACAATTTTCTCCTTCAAAATATTGTTCTGTTCTTTACTAATTTTTTTGAATAATGTGGTGGGCTCAGTACATAACCATAAAAAACAATGAAATAAAACTGAAAAGGGAGTTACCAAAATAATTAAATATATTAAGTTCTACTCTATATTTTAAGAAATGAGAAGGCATTTAAAAGATTTTTCCAAAAAGATAAATGTTTGAGGAGATAAATGTTTAATACTGCACAATGTATACATGTATTGCACATAGCATGGTACCTCATTATTATGTTAACTTTGATGTTTCATGTGTCAGTTAAAAATAAGGAAGATCCACTCATCACTATATGTGAATCTAAGTATATGATTAGAAGTATATTTGAATTTTTATTTTATGGTTTAGAAAAATATTAGGAAATGGAAAAGGAAAAAAGCTATATTAAAAAAAGGTTTAAACAATACATAGGCAATATGGTTAAGAAAAAATTGAAGTAAAAATGTAATCGAAATTCCAAGATCCATGCAGATGCCTAAGTGATATGCAAGCATTTGGTGGATGATCTAATATAGTGAATTATTTGCACATTTAAAAATAAGTTCATAAGCATTTAAAAATATGCTTGGGGCTTCCTACCCAAAATCAATGGACATGTTTTATTCTTATGTAAGAGATATCTCTAAATGATGATTTTCTCTATGAACCTAGGACTGCAAATATATTAATGTTTCTCCATTAGAAAATTTGAGTTCAGTAACAGAAAAAGGAAAGTAGCAAAAATATTTAGAGAACAAGAGAGGAAGTATTTTAGAATTCTCCTTTGGTTTCTTGTCTTAAATTGAGGCCTTAAAATTAGTAGCCAAAATCATATTTGTAATTAAACAGCCTATTATGTTTATAAATATTTTTTCTAAAAAGTTACTTTCCTTTCTGCTTCTGATAAAAAGTTAATTTTTTATATGCGTTTTATAGTGGTTAAAACAAGCAAGTTACATGAATTGGAGCTATAAAATTGTAATATGAAAGTAAGAAGAAACAGGGTAATTGTAGTGCCTAACAACTCTTATGTTTACCACATACTTCTTTCCTCTAAACTTTTACTCTATCCAAATACATCAGAACTTTTGGATGAATACAATATTGTTAAACCCAAGGCAGACTGTCTGTAATTCACTGATCCTAAAATTTGGGGAGGGAGCTCAACATTATGCTACCAGGACAGTGTGCTTAATAATGACAAAATTGTTTTCTGACTTTATAATGAGTAAAATGTTACATGATATAGTTTGTTGACCAGAAGTTGTAACAGACAAAGGACTAGATTTATCATAAAAGATCCTGGTTTTGAGGAGAAAGAGGAAAAAACATGTCTACAACATGATAGAAACAAAAATATTTAGGAAATAATGCAAGATTATGATACCCATTTCTCTTTTTGTGAATTATGCCACATGCTATAAATCTGCATGTCAGTAAACATATATTTCCCACAGCATATTATGTATAAGATCTAGAGGCCTTAATGTCATCAATCTTCCTGTGATCATATGGGTTATAAAATAGGCATACTTAATCTAGACTACTGGTTTTTACTGATAATAATAGGACAGTTATATCTCAATAGTTATTTATTCTTCATTTTTCAGATTTCTAAAACATTAACATGTTCCTTTGCCAATAGAATTTTTCTGCTTATCTCCCAAACATCATTCATACTGATAAGTCCACTAAAGTGACAAAGACTAAAGGTTATTAGACCAAAAAGTTCCATTAATTTGCTCAATAAAACACTTAACACAGTATTAAAAATGTATATTTTTGCAAAATTGTTAATTCAATAGTGAAGTTGGTGATCTTAATTAAGCCTCAGGAAAATTGGACAAAATATGATTTCAGCTGTCCGGATTTCGAGCAGACCTTTGTTATCATATGATAAATCCCACAATATAATTCACATTTCAGGGAGTTTCTACTATCAAGAGCAAACAGGATTGATTATCTCTTAGAAACCTTCAAACTTTGGCCATATTTTTATCTACACAATTACATTTTTACTACCTCCTAGTCTTTCCTGGCCTCTCTCCTTTGCTTTTCCCTCTGGGCCCGCTGTCTCCTAAATATCACCTGTCTGTAATGTTCTCACTCAGCCGCAGAGACAGCTCAATGATTTCCATGTCTTTCTGTTTTGAAAGATTTCAGCAATTACTTTTAATCTCAATGATTTAATGAAATTATTTGGTCCCTTATTTTGTTCAAAACTGTTTCCTAGATGTTTGAAAGTATTTAGGATGAAATGGGGAATTCTGTTCTACTTCCTTTGCCTTTTCTTAAAAACCATTGAACTTGCATAATTTTTAAAACTGTAGAGATAAAAGTCATTAAACAAATCATTAGTGGTTTGCTTACAATTATATTAGTATTAATATGCAGTCCTTCTATTTCTGATCATTTTTTCGGATTATATAACCAACTAATTTTTTAAAAATGTCTATTAACCTCTGAAATTAAGTTATCTGTTTTATATATTTTTGTTCTTCTTCTAGTATCTGAATATTTCATAATTATGTACTTTGCAAATTTATATAATTTTCCTTCTCTTGCTTACACTTTGAAAGTGTAGAGCATTACTATTGAAAAATATGACTAAGATTAATCAAAAAAATAACCTAAAATGACCTCTTCCTTTTACAATGATAAAATCATTTATGAGGTCATATCACTTTTGATCCAGAATTCAGTACAATATAGTACATTTAAATCATAAAGTCATGTAATCTCTTCATTTCACTGCCTCTTACTTATGGTCTATTATTTCAGCATCTTTTCAATAAATACTGGTGGACCACCTACACTATATGAGGCATTCTGCAAAGAAATGGTGAAAATCAAACAATTCCACTGTTTTTGTCATAATGTAGTTTAAAATCTTTCCAAACACATGAACAGAGAAAATTAATTCTTGAATGGACTTGTAGACATTGTTTAATTATTATTCACTGAAATAAGGAATTCAAGAAGAGACAAAGATTTAGGAGAGGTGACTCAGATAATAATTTTGGCTTTGACATAAAAATGTTTCTGATATAATGCTGAAAAAACATTACTGATATATCTTGCATTGTTAAAAATTGTGGAGTGAAAATAATATTTATGGAAAAAATAAAATTAAGAAGGACACTCATCACCTCTGAACTATGTAAACAAACCAAGCAAGGCAAACAAACAACCTCCATAAAAGGTCTAATGCAACCACTAACAATGCTAAAGTTTCACTGATATTGATACTTAGCTTCTTAGTGAGGCAGATTCCTTGTAGTCTTAACCATTAGAAATTTTTTTTCTTGCTTCAATAGATTCTTAAAGAATATTCTTTTGACATTAGGCTGATTCAAGCTGTAGCTATTCACACACATATTTTTGTAATGCAGTGAGAAATGCCTTTGATTCTATACTTACTTAACCTAGACTCACAGGTCTACTAACACTTTAACACTGTGAAAGGTTTAGTGATTTTTTTTTTCTGTTCTTTCTGTTGTTGTTTGAGATTGAGTCTCATGATGTAGCCCAGATGGCTTGAGCTGGAGATCTCCCTGCTTTACTCTCCTGAGTGCTGGGTGTACCGGTCTGCACCACTATGGCCGGTTAGTGATTCTCACCACCACCAAGCCAGTTACTACTTGCTCTTTTGCAGAATATTCAGCTTTTCCTAGATGGCTGTGTTGCTAAGGTTTTCTTTTTTACTGTGAAAAAGTTTGTTACTGATTACTCCAAAATATAGCATTCTGGGAAACATCATATGTGACCCAACATGACAAATTAAATTTTATATCACTTCCCATGTGACAAATTTATAGGTGTCAACAGCATGTTGTAACAGAATATATTAAATTTCATTTGAAATTCCTATGGGTCTTGAGATTAGAAGAAACATCTGAACTAAAGATATAGCAAGCTAATTATGTGAGCATGGTTCTTTAGCATTCCCCTGCTTATGAAAGAGTCTATAGTCGAACAGAAAAAGTCAAAGGACAGGGATAAGGACTGATCTAAAGTTATTCCACATTTTTATGACCATATTCTTGAAAATCAAATATAAATCTAGTGAGCAAATAACCTAATGAAAAGCAGAAAAATAAGTGACAACAGCTAAGGGAACAGGTACATCACAATTCTAATATTCTCAATGATCATGTTCCTTTTTATCACTTCAAGGTACTTTCAATAAATAAATTTTAAAATAACATGTATAAAAAATGTATAATTTTATTAGTGTGTTCATAAAATTAATTTATATTGTTATATTTCAGAATTTAAACATACATGCTTAACCCTTGTGTCTCTGTGCATGCACTTTTTAAAAAATAAATTTTATTTTACCCCATCTCCCCTCAAGCCCCTCCCTGTGTACAAAAGCTTTGTTTCCATTTTTTCCTTCCATTTTCACTCTTTTTTTTCTTGTCCCTTCTTTCCTTTCCCCCTCTCCCTTCCCTTGTTTCCCTTCTCATTTGTACATTTTCTTCCCATTTCCCAATATTTATTATACATTTTACCCCTTATTTCCACTTTTGTTTTCTCACACCAGAGAAACAATGGGATATTTAAACATTTGTGTCCAATTTATTTCACCTAAGAGTATGGTCTCAATATGCATCCATTTAGCTGTCAATGTCTAAAGTTCATCCTTGTTCTTTTTTTTTTTAATCATTGGTACATTTTAGGTATACAATATAATGACATTCATCATTGGAAATTTGCACCTTTACATAGTCTCTCTTGG
>NW_004624753.1:25537772-25549923 GCF_000247695.1 Heterocephalus glaber | reverse complement strand
CTGAGCTCCTCTCTAGATTTATTAATCATGTCTTGCACTAGGGGCAGAATTTCTTCTGTTATCTGAGAAATTATTTCTGATTTCATTTTTTCCAGATCTCCTTTTGTTGCTAGTTCAGTGGGTCCAGGTGGTTGAGTATCAGAGTGTTCCATCTCATTTCCCTTTGGGATTGCTGTAGGTGATCTGGAAGTCTGGTTTTGAGAGTTAGTTTTCTCATTTCGACTGGGGCTGGGGGCTGTTAGCACCTGCAGGGATTACCTCCTCTGTGCTGGGAGAGGTGGGACAGGGGCTAGGAGCAGTGGTAGGGATGGTGGCCCAAAAGCCCTTTCCTGTGGACTCAGAGCAGCGGGAGGGATGGTGGCCGGGAAGCCTCTTCCTCTGGACCAGGAGAAGTGGGATGGCAGCACAGATGCCCTTACCTCTGGGCCGGGAGCTGTGGGACACACTACCTTGGTCTGGTGGTCTGGTGTCCTCTGTGTCTTTGTAGTGTGGAACCAGGTGGCTGCCTGTCTGCAGCAGGGTGATTTGGTGTCTTCTGCAGGACTCGGGACCTCGGTACAGAGTGCACAGACCTGCCTGTCTATATCAGGCTGATTTGGCCTGTTCTGTGAGACTCAGGACCTCGGTAGGTCCTGGGCAGACCTGCTTGTCTGCAGCGGAGTGATTTGGCGTCTTCCGCGTGACTCGGGACCTCAGTAGGGAGTGCACAGACCTGCCTGTCTGCAGCAGGTTGATTCGGCGTGTTCCGTGCTACTCGAAGTTCATCCTTCTTTATGGTATTGTAGTATACACTTTAGTAAGAATTTTGAGCATATTATTGTGGAATTGTTTCCAGTTAATCTCTCCTAACAATATTGGCCATATTGTTCTGGACTTCTTCCCTTTTAATCTCTGCTAACAATTTGACTGATAAATGACTGATGTGTAGGCTCCAAGGGACATAATGTAGCTGTGCTATTTATAAAGGATAGAGGAATTTTTACAAAGGACCATATACACATAAAAAATCCAACAGTTTGACCAAAGAAAAAATGATGCCTATACCTTTGTTGACCATAATACATGGAATTTAAAGAAAGACACAGAGAATCCATTAATAACTACGCAAAATTCCTGCAGAGCCATATGATACAGCAAATAAGCCCAGAATCACTATTGATGAATGATGAAATACACGAAGAGTGGAAGGAACTCAAGGAGACATAGGAAAACATCCTATTTTCTGATGAAACAGAAACATTCAGAGAAAGGCTGTACACTCTTAAATATCTTAAGTTGTTACAGCACCTTTTGGGTAATAAATATGAATAAAATACAGTGGGAGATAAATCAGATTTCTACCTTCAGTGACCTCTAGAATGCTCAGTGTTACGATTTGGGTCTAACATGGTCTCCGAAGCCTCCGGGGTTTGGCAGGTGCTCGGACTATGGGAGAGACACAGTGGCTTACTGCCGGGAGGCGGGGCCTGGTGCGGAGAAGGGTCACTGTGCCTGTGACCTGGAGTGCTTTATCTGCCCCCCCCACTTCCTGGCCCCCCTGAGCTTAGCAGCTCCCACAGACCCATCCACCATGTGGCTGCTGCCGGAGCCTGCCGACCATCCATGGGTGGAAACCTCCAAGCCGTGAGCCAGAATAAGCCTCTCCCCTTTAAATTGTGGGTGTTAAGTGTTTTGTCACAGCGATGAAGAGGGTGACTAAGACAACGAGCTAATGGAGTCCTTGCCTGGTGTTTAGAACACAGATTATAAGCTGATAGAACTTTCTGGTTGCATATTTTCTTTCCCCCTTTTTAAAAATTAGTGTCTGTTTGTAATACTTCACAGTTGCATTCATATGGGGGAACTGGTGCATGTATGCAGCATATGTTGATCATGTTTGATGCCTTTATGCCTCCTCCCTACCTTCTCCACCCCATCTGCTATCTCATCTCCAAAAATCACTCTTTTGCCTTTCCTCCATGACTCCATCCGCTGTAAAGTTTACTCTAGCGCTCATGTCTAGTATATCCACCTTTAAACTATTCTGTTTACAGTTCGTCTCCAAGTCATATAGCTGGAGGAATTGGAATTACAGCACATTCTGTAATGGTTAGGTGCCTTAAGGACTGGGGTGCTTATTATGTAAAGTAGGTTTCATCAGAACTTTTTTACTAGCCTTGTTCTATTCATGATCTCATTACTGAATGAAGTAGACTCGGCAGCCCATAATGCAGCTGAGGTTTTATTTCCTTTTATCAATGGCTTTCAAAAACATCATTGGATCTCCTGTCAGTACACTACTCCATGCAAATCCCACATTTTTGGCTCTCTTGTAGATATTGAGAGGAAAATATCTTTTTTATACAGTTTCAACAATTTTTCTTCTCATTCAGTTTCATAATCTTTTCTGCCTTATACAAGACCAGGAAGGCTTGATGAACTTTTGACAGATGACAGTGTGGGAAGTGGAATGAATATTGAAGAAAAATGGCAAAGTTTTATATAGCTGATGAGAGCTCAGTGGAGCTTCTGAAACTTCTTTCTGGCAGTTTCATATGCTGCCTAGACACACACAGAATATTTTGTTTGGTGCGTTGTAATTGATTTACTTCCAATATTGCACTTTTCTGTAAGTGGATGATGATTCATGGTTTAGGATCTCACCCAAAATCCTGCATCTAGTGGAATATCTCTCTAAAGCTCTTGTTGGAATCACCTGACCCAGGAATTCAGGGCTCTTGGCCAGATGCCTTCAAAACGACTCTGCAACTCTACTCTATCATGGGAGAGTTATAGTTATAGTTGTAGATACAGATATAGATATAGATATATAGAATATGTATAGGATATATATGGGATATATATAGAATATACATTCTTTGGAATATATCTAGATAGATGATAGATAGATAGATTCCATCAAAATGTATATACACTTTAGGAAAAGAAAACCTTGTATAAATATTTTAATACTCAATTTATTGAGATATCATGAGATTGACACAAGTTACCTTTGGCCTCTGCAATTGCAAGAGGTGCTCAGAGTGGTGGCCTGAGCTTCCAGACATTTATTAGTATGATGAACTGCTGCTTGGGTGATCTTGGTCACTGAGATTGCTGCATGTGCATTTTCAATTTCTTCTCTAAGAGCCAGCAGTGCAGTGGGTTTTCTGCGATATACGATCACATCCTCTAGGGCCCCCACACAAGACTAACATCATGTGATGAAAAAATTGTACTGATTGTTTCCTGAAGTGTGTAAACATATTTTGGTAGATATGCCTATCTCCCAATAGTCCAGGCAAAGTCTACAGCTGCATGTGTATCGTAGTGCTACTATTGAAGACAGATGCAACTGCCTTCTTGACTTTATATTTTCACTGAAGAGGTGCGAAAGAGCAGTCTCTGCAGTGTTTAAGGACCAAAAGAGAAACCCACAAGAGCGAGCAGCCTTCATCACGCCATTCGCCTCAGAATGGTATCAGGCAAGGCAGGATGAGGAGCCGCAGTACATAGTCAACTCCCTCCTGATAAGTTTATCTAAAAAGCCTCTCCTCAAATTGGCTTGTTTCTTTGCCCTATATAACAACTGGGCTGGGAATGTATCGAATTTCTGCTCCCACAGAAAAAGATCTCTATTTGAAGTCTGAGAGAAACCTATCATCTATTTTGATCAGGCTTGCACTCATAAACATCAAAACAATAGGAAACATTTTATTTAGCATACCATTGTGTATTTAAAGAAAACTTGTTAATAGTTTAAATCAGGAGAATGTGATGTGGTACAAATATGAGTTATTAAAAGCGTCATATAGAGATACTTACATATGAATAAAGAATAATATAGATCTGAAGCAGATGGAGGGATTATTGTCTGTAGGTAAAATTGACTGTCTTGATTATTAAAAGATCATCTGAATATTCAGGAGTATATTAGATTTTAATTTATTTGTCTGAAAAGAAATTTTTGTCAATAAAAATTAAGAGAAATAGGAAAGATATTTCTAAATTTCAACAGGTAATTAATTTTGAATATTTGAGCTCAAATATTTAATATTAAGATGATTCCTCACCAAAAAGTGTTAATTGAGCTAAGGAGTTATACAAATTATTCAAATATGTAATATTAATATTATTAATCTTCATAATGGTGCTTCAGAATTATAATATTCTAAAAACTCCATAAAACAATGATTCCAATTAGAATACTTTCTTCATGTTGGGATGTACAAGTGTGCTTTCCAAGTCCGGAGAATTTTGATATGTGACTCCAGGGAAACTTTGTCAGACACTGAACTTTTGATGCCTGAAAACATTTGTAACTTGATAATTTAGTAATTGCACAATACTATTTTATCATATTGCAAAAATCATTTAGATGAAATTTAAATACTTCAAGTTTACATGTTATTCAACCATAGTTTCATAGCTGTTAGCTCAACAAAATGAGAGCTCCATTTATGCTTCAAATCTGTATTTCTCAAGTTAATGCAGAAAACACAACTTTTAACCAACACAAGTGAAATACGAAGAGATAACTGAATTCATACAAAACAAATGTGATATGATAATAATAATGCAGCCTGAGAAGAAAATACATCAATAATTAAAAATCTAAGGTAAATTTAAATTCTCTTTTAAATATACACATTTATATTTTAAAACTTTATTATATATAGGATGAAAGTGTAAATAAATCCTTAGAGCTATATGAATACAGATGTGCACATATTTCTCAGAAGCATTCCCAATTGTAAGAGAAATAAGGCCCAAGCAGCAGGTGGTTGCTAGTTTTGTCTTTTCTTCTCTTTTCTTTTCTTTCTTTTCTTTACTTTTCTGTTCTCTCTTCTTCCCTCCTTTTCTTTTCTTTTCCTTTCCTTTTCTTGTTTTGTTTCATTTCGTTTCTCTCCTCTCCTCCCCTGTTCTTTTTACTTTAGTTTATTTTATTTCACAGCAGTAGATTTGCTTGTTAATTTTTGATAAAACCATTCATTATTAGAAATGGTCAGTGAAATATTGTTAGGCTGACTCTTAGAGTTTCAGACAATTTCCTTTGGGATCAATAGCCAAGCTTGAGGAATAAAAGGAAGAAAAATGTTTAAAAATACATCCACTGACTGAGAAATTTTGAAAGGCTGATTTTGATTGACTCGTGTTTTAAACATATATTTTACATATGTTAAGTCCCTTACTTTGATTCTAATTGACCTTCCAATGTTGGGAGGAGTAAAAGGCCTCTCAAATGACACCCCTAATGAGATGTGGGAGACAGAGACTTAGAAAAGCAAAGGAAACAGGAGAGCAATATATGGATCACTCTGCTGTTGCCTAGGACAGAACTACCTTTGTGTCACGGAGGAGATAGTTTTGTTGCTGGTGCATTGTAGACGTCTTTCTCTAGGGATGAAATAGGCTGGATATCTGTGAATTCCAGAGCACTATTTGTAACAATTTGAGATAAATAGAATTTCAAAGATCCATTGAGAAAAACAGGAGGCTCTGCAGGAAATGTCACAAATCCATATATCTATATAGGAGAATATTATGCAACAATAAAAAGGAAGGAGATATTAAAAGAACATTAATGAATCTTGAAAACATAATGCTGAGTAAAATACACTTGATGTAAGAGAATACGTATTGTTCAATTACACTGCAGAGTGAGAGGCAAGATTGAGTCATAATGACAGAAAATAGGTCAGTGGTTGTCTGAAGCAAGGCATTGAAATGACTGCAGAAGTTAAGGGATGCTTTCTGGGGTGGTACGGTGTCTTATATGTTGATCATTATTGTAATTATGTATTGTAATTGCATTTTTAAATTAAACTTTATTTATTACTTCTCATCTTTAATTTTTATTTGCATATAATTGCAGTACATAATGTTAACCTTCCTTGTGGGGAATTGTTACGTGTATATAACACATCTTAATTCCTTTTTAAAGCCCCTGTCCCTCCCTTCTTTCCCCCAATTCTCCATCTCTTGGTCCCCTTCCTCTCTGAGAAAGATCTATCTCTCTACTTTCTATTATATATCTTTTACTTTGCTCTTCACTTATTTGGGGTGTTTCTTGTATTTAAGAAACTGTGATATTTAATTTTGTGCATCTGATTTATTCCACTAAACATTATAGTGCCAAGGTATATCCGTTACCCTACAAATGACTCAAGTTTACCTTCCTGTACAGCAGAGTAGTACTCCATTATGTGTGAAAATAACATTTTCTTTTTATATTCATCTGTTGATGGACATGCATGTTACTTCTAAGAATTACCTATTATGAACTGTGTTGCTATAAACATTGATATTTTAATGGATAGGTTTTAAAACTCAAAAGGTCAAAAGGTCACTTACTCCAAAATGGTGCACTCAGATTCATGGACTCCATGGATTTCTTCTATATATCTGCAAAGTACCTTAGAATCCAAGTCTGCTTAATAAAATATAGTGAAAGGCACATAATTTTAAAAATTGAACTAGACTTCAAAGGACTACAGCAAGTTAATATTTGCTGTAAGAGACTGAAGAGGGATAAATATTTTACACAAAATGTACACAAAATTTGAATGTTAATTGCATCTCTATATTTGAATTTAAATAAAATATTCTAGAGTTAGTTCTAAAATATATTAGCATAACTTGTAATGAGAAAAAAACCAAGATATACCCATTCATACCTTGGAACCCCACGGCTTTGAAACCTATTCAATTTGATACTGGATTCATTTTGATGCAAACATTTGGTCCCAGTACTTCTGATTTGCTTGGTACTACATATGCTAGGTTGCAATTTGTTAGGTACTGGTTACTTTTGATACTTTTTCTCCTTCCAGAACCAGTTATTCTCTAATATTCTGATAAACCCTGAAAAACAGGCATTATGCATAAATGCACACATACACACGTATATGTTTAAAATAAATAAAAGTAGGGAACAATAATTATAAGGAATACAAGACACAGAGCCAAGTAGTTGTGGCTTTTGGAGGTGATTCATTCAGGGTCATTCCTGAAAGTCAGAATATTCAAAAGCTAAAATGTAATAGAGACAAACTACAGACCTGAGGTTAGTTTTTGGAAGGGTTGTGTAGTCTAATGTAAGATTCAAACATGTGCATGTCCTCAAGACTCAGGGAGAGGATGCTGTATCTGAGAAAAGAATATGGTATGGCTAACTGGCCCTAGAGCACATTGGAAACCATATAAACTACCTAAAAGAGCAATCAATACTGTGTCTCAGTCTTGATATACAAAAATATGAGCATTCTGAGATAATGTAATTGTTTGAGATAGGTTGAAATTAAGATTTTAATTCCATTCTCTAAGAGTGTAAATTTGGATACAAGACTTAAAATTTACACTAAAATTGAATGAGAAAGAAAAATCTCTGCAGTCCAGATAGGGTGTCAGAGTCTGTGGTTTACGTTCTTTGGTCTGAAGGAAAGAGCATTGCTGAAGTATTTGAAGGCTGAGGACCCGCTCACACACAGACACACACACACACACACACACACACACACACACACTCAGTTCCTTTGGCTTGCTATTTCATACTACGCAGTACCTTCAAAGTTCTTTCTTCCTTTACACCACCACAACAAGACATATCTAATGGCTTACATCTTGGGATTGTTATGGCAGCTGAATGAGGTTATGTAGCTCTAAAAGGTTCAAAATGCTACCAAAAAATATTTTCTTTATTTACAAGGTGTCGGTGGTCTCTCTAGAGGGAGACCTGAGACCCCAGAGAGCACCGACTTTTAAAGAAAGAAAGGGAGATAGCCTGAGTGATGAACAGCAGTTTAATTCCTCTGGCACTGTTCCACAATTACAGAGGAAAGAAGCAAGGCTTTTATACATGTAGGAAAGCAGCTTAGTTATTCTGGCTATTGTCTTTCTGATTTTAATCTCTGATGATAACCAGTGACTTTGAGTGACTCATAAAAGCTGCAGGCGAATTTACAAGTCCCCTGTTTCCATTCACCAATCCCATACATCAAAGAGCACACCACAGCCCTCTTCTTATCAGATGGTAACAAGAGAGCAGCATGACTTTAGCCAAAATCAAGCCCACCGGCCCACCACAAACATAACAGATGTGCATAGTGAGTCTTATCTCTCTCACCACCCATAGAGTCATTGTGGTTCTCTGATCCTAGGAAATGGTAAATAAAAAAACTAGGAAAACTTATTTTTCTCCTGTGAGAATTTTACGACGTCTCTTAAAGTTTTCTGGCATTCTTTTAACAAACAGACTTGTGGAATTTCCCAGAAACGACTTAATTTTTTCAGTTAACAAACTTCTAGTGATCAATTCTTACAACTAGATAACTATATTCTACAATTTCCCACAACAAGGGCGATTTATGAATCATGACAAAGATCTATTGCATCCAGAAATAATAAATTGCTCTTATGTTGTCACCTTTGTTTTAGCCTGGAGAACTGTTTGTTTTATTGTCTTCATGAGAAGTTATTATCACTTTAAAGTGTATATAATATCGTGAGGCAAGTAGAAATTATCATTTGGTCAGACTAATAGGAAGTTGGTTGATGTGTTAATAGCACAAGTGCTATTTAAGCTATAGAATTCAGAAGTGCTGTCTGGTCTCCCAAGATTGGAGTAATTTTGATATGATTAATACTTTGCTGGTTCTCTTCCTTATGACTTATAGCTGACGTGAATGTTTAGAAAATATCTTAAGGAAAGAGTCAAGATGATGCTTTCCATGTGCATATGTTTTGTATGTGAATATGCATTGTATACTCAAATGCATCTAGAGGCATCTTGACTATTTTACTTCCCCTGGGCTCCAAGAGCTCCCTCTCTCCTCTCTAACCCAAGGACTCTGCACCTGGGGTTATAGGGTTATATATGAAAATCTCTCTCTCTCTCTCCCCCCTCCCTCTTTCCATCTCTCCCTCTGTCTCTCTTTCTTTCTCTCTTACATAACAAAACACATTTAAAAATATTAGTTCAATTTTCTGTCTTTTATAACCAATAATTTGTTACAGTGGGTTATGAAAGTTTGCGAGGCACCTATTTTTTGTACTGAATCACTGAAAATGATTTTGCTTTGGAAGGCAAACCATTTTTTTAATTTCTCAACAGAATCTTTTATTCTATAATGTCACCCTGCTTTCCAGCATTAACTAAAGCAGAAGATTTTTAGAATGTTTTTGCTATACCTTTATAGGGTACCTTTTGCCAAATTCTAAGAGGATTCTCTAATTTTTTACTTCTTCCTGGTTTACAGCCAATAATGAATTAGAATCTAGTTTAGAAATACCATATGGACCGCTATTACTATTTGTCCAATTTATACTTTATAATTATCCCAGTTTCTACACATTTGATTTCTCTGCTATCCTTGCTTCTACTTATTTGGAGGAATCAGACGATAAGCATTTTCATTTGTGCTTACTTTTCAGAAGCCTTCTTTTCACCTGCGGCTTTGTTATTATAGTTCTTTAATAGGGTATCTAACTAACAATCTATTTTTTTCCTACTAGAAAATCCACAATTTGTTGCTTCAGGGACAGAGGTATGAATATGATAATGTGTCCAACCCTAGAAGCTGAATCATGATTAGACTAACCCAACCAGGAGAATCCTTTTCTTCTATGCCAATCTATGACATCCATATGACCAAGATCTTTCCGGTTAAATGTGTAAAGAAAGTCTTCTGAGTATGGGAAGTAGAAAGGATTTTTTTTTCACCTTAATGAAAAGAATCATAGATATTTTGCTCATTTGTGATCATCAGGTTTTTTTTTTTTTCTTGCTTGAGATGGTATTTTATGAGGATGTGCTCTTTCACACTGCAGCTGCTCTTAGGATAGATACGACCAAACCTTGAGGACATAGGGAAGACCCTTACCTTATTCCAACCCTGGAATTGCATTCTTCAAAATTTCTTGTAATTTTAGAAATAATATGACCTTCTGGACAAGATTAAGTTTGTAAAGTTTCATGGAAAAGGTTTTCTTGACAAAAATCAGGAACCAAAAGACAAGGTATGGTTACCTCAATCGTAAAACTATATAGAAGGTGATATTTAATATTGCTTTTCAGTCTTTACTTCCTTGGGGATACTGGGCTTGGATTTTCATGCCACTGGAATAGTGAGTCTTCTCTGATCTGGAAACAGAAGTAGAGCAAAACAGTAGTTTTGCTAGTTAAAGTTGTTTAACTTTAGGTGTTAAGATTATCCCCAGCATTATTAAATATCCATATCATGTAGTTCACATAGCCCAGGTGTGTGAGATCTGCAATGAATGTCTGAATATTGGGTTCAGAGTATAGTTTTGTTGATTATTATTCTTTGAATATCCACACAACTGATGGTGCCATGCCAGACATTGAATATTCCTGGATTCTTACTTGAATATCATTTTATAACCTATGCCTGCCTCTCAAGCAGAACAGACCAATAATAAAAATAAGAGTTATGCAGCTTCCTTACCAAATTAAAAATATTCCTAAGCATTGCAATGTAAAGTCACATATATTCTTTTTTCACTTTATACTTCTGCCAAACAGGCTTTCAGTCCCTTTTTAAAAAGGAACTCTCTACCTCTACTTCCCCCTTAAACTACCTAAAAGCTTCAAGATAATTATAGAGCAGGGCTGAGGGTTTGCTAGAGATGTTGATTTTTGACAGAGCTATTGAATTTGTAGTCTCTGGATGAAATAAAAAGCATTTTCATTTCAGAATTATGTGAGGAAAAAGTGGAGGTGAATAAGATGAAAGGTGATCCTATCCAAAGTACACTCCTCTACCCTAGAAACTGCTAAAGTCAAGGAGAGACGTGGGAGGATATAAGGTGACAACAGTTAAGAGATCAACTTTGTTATTACAATATATATTCATAGTAAGAGTGAAATTCATTTTTGCATGCAAATTCCTAGTAAAGATATAACTTTGGTGACATATTTTAATGCTAAAGTTGTTTAGGTGCTTTCATGTGACATACCTTTCCAGAACAGATGGTACTTAACTTACAAGTGTCAATTATTTCCTTAAAATGTATCCAAGTAGCCCAACAAGGTGGCACAGGCCTGTAATTTCAGCATTTCAGATCTCAAGTTTGAGCTAAACTTTGACAAGTTAGCAAGATCCTATCTCAAAATAAAATAAAAATTGTTGGGGATGTAGCTCAGGAAGAAGCCCCTGAGTTCAATTTCCAGTACCACAGACACACACATACACACATACACACACACACACACAAACACACACACACAATCCAAATAAATTTAAAATACCAGAACATTATGTCAATGTTTACTATCAAAATTAAAGGATACTATAGTGAATAATTAAGTTATAAATGGGTAAATTAATAAATTAATTTACTTCCTGTTGTAAGAAATGATTTCTTAACAGATTCTAAAGTGTCCTTCAGGTAAAGCTTTGGTCTTCCCTCTTCTTTCAGGTGGGGTGGTGTGCAACTCTCAATGACCACAGGAGCACTGTGGATGCTGTTCATGCTTTTGGACACTCATCTGGTCCTATCTGTGAGCTGGGTTTATACAAATTGTTTTCCTTGAACTGGTAGCCTTTGGAATCTGACTTCAATAGGAGCTTTCTGCCATGCCCTAAAATCGCTGTGTGGGAAAATCCCGAGCTACTTTGGATGAATATTTTCTAAGCTGCCTCTGGGACTGCAATGAAAGTTTTTTATTTTTTTGTGTTTCTGGAACTAAGGGGAAAACAGATGATGAGAGATATTTTTGCTTCCTGAGTACTGCAACAATTTTTGTGAAGGGTTATTGTAATCTGTTCTAGTCCATCCTCCCCTTGTGTTACTTTATTGGATAAATTTGTTAAAACAACTTATATGTATAAGAGAATGTTTCTCTCAGGCTTGAGTTTAAAATTATTGGTTGGTGATTGGAAAAGAATAGATTCTAAGGTAGTCTAGAACTACTTTCCTTAGGATATAGAGGCATCCAGCCAAACATGGAGGCAACACTTTTTTTTTTCCATTAAGTTTATTGGTACATTTTAGATATAAAATAGTTACATTCATCATTGGGATCCTGTACCTTTACATGAGTATCTTGGTTCTTATTTTTTCCCCTTCCCCTGCACTCCCCTCACCCCCTCCACTCCCTTCACCCCCTCCACCCTTCCTTATTTGCAAAGACCTTGTTTCCATTTTTTTT
>NW_004624753.1:25495570-25530936 GCF_000247695.1 Heterocephalus glaber | reverse complement strand
GCCCTCTATGATATCTTTCACACTATCAGTTTGGAGGGGATGCATTTAGGAATATAAGAAAAAAGTTGAGGGCTGAGGAGTTGGTATTTCTTCATAATACAAAAAAATACCCATTTTCTTATATGTGATGATATTGTTGGCAAATAAGAGAACTAGCTCCTCTGGTTTTATAATTTGGTTTTAAATGGTTTATGGTGATCTTAGGTAATATAATGTAAGAGGCCTGGGCTTACATAAGAAAAATAATGTGTAGGTGTGCATGTGTATCTGACTCTGTGTGTAAATTTTTGGAATGAAACAATAATCCAAAAAACTCACTCTGAATATTTGAGATTTATATACTGTACTTTTTTGCCATGGAATACATTCTTTTAACTACATTGAAGTGATTGTTACCTGTTTTTGTTCTACTCCCCAGGTAGAATAATTTGAGAATAAACACTGATGATAGACTTACAAAGAATTTTCAGTTATTAGGCCAGGATAGTGTTCTTCAAAGGAAAATGTTGAACAAATTTATGACTTAAAGTACAATGACTTTAAGTATTTTTATTTAATATTGTATCTTACTACGTAAGCTTTTATTACTGTACCTTTCTTTTTCCTTATCTTTTATCTTATTTAGTTTTGTAACTTTTCTCTCTTCAGCATTCATTCTTTATTTTTTTGTACCTAATTCATCAATGTGTTCTAGTTTGAACATTTGAGAAACTGAAAAAGTAGTAAAACTGACTAAATAGTATAATACAGCAATGATGAGCCTTCTAGAGTTTTCAAGGATAACAAACAGTTTGCCTCCGCTGGAGGGAAAACACATTGTATAGACACAGGCTCTACATGGTTTACTTCTAACCTTTTATTTGGTAGATTTCATAAAACATAATTAGTTAACAATAAATTATACACATTTAAGTGAAAATAAATGCAAATGTTGAGATCCTATAACTCTGTTGGTACACTGGGTCTCTACACAAAATGCATGCAAAATGTCACCTGCTTGTAATCTGTTTGTGTGAGAAAAAATACTTATATTTTCTTTCCTAATTTTGAGAAAGCCAAAAATGTATGCATGTTTGTGTGAGTGTGTGAGACTTACTAAACCTATAGTGTGTTGATGTGTCGATTAGATGAAACCCACCCACTTTATGTATTTATGTGGCTTGAGGTCTACTGATTTCAGTGTTAATCATAGCTAACAAAACACATTCCAGCAAAATTCAGAATGTGATCAAGCAAACATCTGTGCACTGCAGCCTGGCCAAGCTGACATGTTAAATTAACTGCTTCAAATCCAACTGTTTTGAGTTCGACACCCATCAACAGCCCTTTAAATAATATGTAATCTCAAAATAAAGACAATAAGAAGGTCATTTTCCATCTAATATGATAAAACTGTCCTGTATTTGAGTAAAATGGCATTACCCTCTTCGCTACATGAGGATGCAAACCTTAAGTGATGTTGCCTCTTCTTATTATCTTATAATCTTAAATGATATCTAAACACTTGATGTAAATCTTACATTTCATCTCATACAATATAACTTATTCAGGCCTCTTATTCAGCCCTGAGAATCTTGGCTATGGGTCAAAAGTATTGTCCAATTCCTTCCTATGCATCCAGTATTTGTCTCACTGTTGTTCCATATATGAAAATTAGAATTTAAAAGTTTCTTCAGTCACATCCTGACAGTAAAAAAATCAGAACAAGAATAGAGCAGAGGAATTCTGAGAACACTAAAATAATGGTTCTGCACAAACAAGCCTTATGCTAAAGGGGAATCAATAGAATGAGTGCAGATATGGGCAATTCTTAATAATATTTCTTTCAGCTTTTCTTAAGTGACAACCAAAAAGGGAAAGAATAATTACAAAATTAAATTTCTAATACCACAGGGAAACAACCTTATTATTTCCAGCTATAGTTACAAGTTATTACTACACTTGCTTCAACTTCCTGGATTTGATCACCTAAATCTTGCCTCAGTAAAAATACTTGAACTGAGTCATCTGTATTGATGACTTATTTCTGAGCGTCAGCCAGTGAGAAGCATATAACCATTACAGTGTGCAGACCTCTGAGTGATAATAAACAGCAGTCTCACACAGACACTCACATTTTTCAGATAATGTCAACTCATTTACAGCCGTAAAAGTCTACCAATTACACTCCTCAATCCCGATTTATCAGCAGTTTCCTCTGCCTGAAGACGTTATACCCGGTCCCCTGCTTTCTCTTCACAATAAGCTCAAATTTGTTTTCATGTCTATTTTGTTTTTACCATAAATTGAAGTGTGATCCTATTAGTCTTCAAGATTAAAAAAACTTGAGATGCTTCCATACTCAAATGTGCCTATAAATATTTGATTTAGTGCAAATGAATTTATTACTAATTATTTTCTTCATTGGTAAAAGGGTATTGAATTAGATCATTTTTAAGTTTTATTAGAGTTCAAGGTTTTATAACCTTACACATGTTTATGCCATTGAATTTCACTGTAATGAATAATTTAGGAATCAGTGAAGTCATATAATTTGCATATTAAATACATTTTTAAATGAGTTAAGTTTGTAGTTTAATTCATACATTGATATTAAAGAAAAGGGTCAAACATGAAGGAGAGAGTATTGATTGATGACATTCATAAAATTATTAATCTCAGAAGTATTTAATTTTCAAATTACTTAATAGTGTACATTCAGAAAAATTTACTTTATGGTATAAAAATAAATCATTAGAATTATCAACAGAATCTGAACATTTTATTTGTATGTTCCCATGTCTTTTTTACTAAATAGAAGGCAAAATAAATACAGTAGTTCATTATAGTTTTGGGGTCTTAGTTTCTGCACTGGGAAAAATTAAAAATAATAAAAATTAATTGGAGACAAAATGGGAATGTGTCTACCTACACAAAATTTTGACTATAATTTTCTGTAGTCTCGTTATATATTTATACATTTGGTTTTCTTTTTAATAAATCATTGTCCATTTTTCAGGTAGATCATTCATCCAAATACCATCTTTATTGTTCAAATTTCTTAATTGTATAAATAAAGAGAACTTGTCTGATAAAGTGATTTAATTGAAATAAACCTTCCATATTCACATAGCTCTTTCAGGACAGAGTTGAAAGTTTAATTCAATTCAAAAAGTCTTCCTTTTTACTTTAAGAGGTGACATATCAGTATTCATAAGATTTGATTTTCTCTTTCAATTTTGAATAATATAAATATGCTAGTTATCTTTCTAAAAGAGAGTATATGTTGAGGATGATGACCACTTACTAGATTTTATTTTCACTTTTTATTTTTCTCATATTTATTGTTTTCAATTTTTTTTTTAGTACATGTTTGCACTACACAATGATTACATTCCCTGTGGGGAATTGGTACAGGTACATATCACATCTCAATTCCTTTTTCATTCCTCTTCCCTTCCTTGCCTCCCCTCTCCTTTCATCTCTTTGTACCCTTCCTGTTCCCACAACACCTATTTCCCATTATCTGTCTTTTATTTTGCTCTATATTTATATACTGTGCTTCCCTCATAAGAGAAATCACATAATGTTTAAACTTGTGGGTCTGATTTAGCTCACTGAATATTATGGTCTCTAGGTGCATTCATTTTTCTACAAATGCCTCAAGTTTATGCTTCTCTATGGTAGAATAGTACTGCACTGGCTATAAATACCACAGTCTTTATTTACCTATTGTTGAGCAGATAGACCACTTCCAATATATAGCTATTATGAATTGTGCTGCTATAAACATGGATATGCATTCATACCTGTAATATTGCATCTTTAACTGTTTTTAAAATACATCTAGGAGGGGAATAACTGGGTTGAATGGAATTTCTATTCTTAGTTTTTTGAGAGATCTCCATAGTGAGTTCCATAATGGTTGTAGTAGTTTACATTTCCACCAGCAATACAGAAGGGTTTCTTTTTCTACACAGACTTGGAAGTATTTCTCTTTAATTATTTTTTTATGATAGTCATTCTTTCTGGAGGAAGATTAAATCTCAGTGTTGCTTTAATTTGTATTTCTCTAATAGTCAGAGGTGCTTAAATTTTTCATGTGTATATTGGCTATTTGTACCTCCTCTTCTGAGAAGTATCTACTAATTTCTGTTGCCCATTTTTTTTTCTGTCTGAACTTGGGAGTTTAAAAATATTTTTGAGTTCTTACATATTCTAGGTATTAGTTCTCTTTCTGAGAAATTGGTAGCAATTTTTTGCCTAGTCTGTAGTGTCTTATTCTGTTGGTTGTTTCATTCGCTTTACAGAACATTTGTAATTTGGTAGGATCTAATCTATTGATTCTTGATGTTAAATCTTTTGCAATTGGGATTGTATTCAGAAAATCCTTGCCTAGGTCAATGTCTTCCAGAGTTTTCCTATTTTATCTTCCAGCAGGTTATGCATTTCTCTTTTAAAGTTTAAATCTTTGATTCATATTGAATTTTAGCTTAGAACACGGTGGGAGATGTGGGTCTAGATTCAATCCTCTGCATGTGGTCAACCAGCATGCACCATGTATTAAAGAGGCTATCTTTCCTTCAGTACATGTTTTGTCAAATATCAGAGCAGTTGAATTGCCTAGGGTTGATTCCCATCTTGCATTCTGTTCACTTGATCCACATGCCTGTTTTTGTGACAGTCCTATGTTGTTAGTATCACTATATCTTTGTGATATAAGCTGAAGTCCAGAATTACATTACCTCCTCCTTCGCTCTTGTTAAACAGGATTGCTTTTGCTATTCTCTGTCTCCTGTGGTTCCATATGAATTTTAGAATTGTTTACATAATTCTGTGAGGAATGCTGTTGATGCTTTGACAGGGATTGTGTTAAATATGTGTATCACTTTTGGAAGTATGATCATTTGATTAAATTGGTTCTGTCTATCCAGGAAGATGTCTCTTGATATCTTTTCATTTTTTGATGTCCAGTGTCCTTTTCCAGAGTTCTTATGTAGTTTTTATTATAGAGGTTTTTTACTTACTTGATGAGGTTAATTCCTTAGTATTTGATTTTATTTAATGTTATTATGAATAAAATTGTTTACCTAATTTATTTCTCAGTGAGTTCATTATTCATGTACGGGGAACACTATTGATTTTATGTGTCAGTTTTGTATGCTGCTACATTGTTGAATTTGATTATTAATTCTAGGAATCTTTTGGTGATTTTTTTTGGTCTTCTATGTAGAAAATGATGTTATCTGCTATGATAATTTGATTATTTTCCTATATAAATAACTCTCTTTTTTTTTTGCTTTCTCTTGTCTGATTTTTCTGGCTAATGTTTCAAGTACAGTATTGAACAGGAGTGGTAATAGTGGACATTCTTGTCTTGTTTCTGATTTTAATGGGAAAGCTGTCAGTTTTTAATATGACATTTAATATTATGTTGGCAATAGGTTTGGCATAGATGTCTTCTATTAGTTTAAGAAAAGATTCTTTTATACCTATTTTCTACAGAGTTTTTTCATGAATGGATGCTGGATTTTGTCAAAAGCCTTTTCTGCATCTTCTGAAACAATCACGTGATTTTTGTTATTAATTTTATTTATTTGATATATTATATTTATTGATTTGTATATGTTGAACACTTTTTCCATCCCTGGTATGAAGCTTACTTGGTAATGATATACAATGTTTTTGATGATTTTCTTCATTCCTTTTGCTATTATCTGGTTGAGGATTCTTGGATCTAAATTAATTGCATAGATTGGCCTATAGTTCTCTTATTTATTTCAATCTTTGTATGGTTTTGTAATCAGGGTATGGCTAGCTTCCAGTAATTTGGGAAAATTCCTTCTATTTCAATTCGTATTAAAGAGTTTGAGGAGTATTGGTAGTAGTTCTTCCTTGAAGTTTGTATGGAATTCGGCAGTGAATGTATCACATTGTGAGATTTTCTTAGTTGGTAAGTTATTTTAATGACTGATTGCCTATTATTTGATTAGTCAAGGATTTTGTATCTTTTTGCTTCAGTTTTGGTAATTCATATTTACCTAGGAATTGGTCTATTTCTTCTAAATTTTCCAATTTATTGCAATTAAGATTTTTGAAGTAGTTCCTAATAGTCTTCTGGGTTTCAGAATTTTCCAATGCAATTTCAACTTTTTTTTCTTTCTAAATGCACTGTTGTAGTTCTGCGTGTTTTTCTTTTCTGGTCAGATTGGCTAAGGGCTTGTCTATTTTGTTTATTTTTTTAAAGAGTCACCTTTTCAACTCATTAATTCCTTTGAATTATTTTTTTAGTCTCAATTTCTTTAGTTTCTCTTCTGATCTTTGCATTTCCTTCCTTGTAATAGTTTTGGATTTGGAACGTACTTCTTTTTGTGGGACACTTAGGTGTACCAATAGTTTAGTTGTTTGGGCTTACTATGCTTTTCTAATATGGACATATATAGCTATAAATTTCCTTCTCAGGACTGCTTTGTTGTGTCATATATGTTCGGATATGTTGTACTGGGCTAATAATTTGATTCTAGGGACTGTCTACCTTCTTCCTTGATTTTCTTTGTGACTCATTACTTATTTAAGAGTATAGTGTTTAATTCCATGCATTGATATAATTTCTCTGGTTTCTTTTGCCATTGATTTCTAGTTTCATGGTGCTGTTTTTATAATATGTATGGTATAATTTTTTTTTTATTTTGGTATCGGAGATCAAACTCAGGACCTTGCGCTTGCAAGGCAGGCGCTGGAGCCACTGAGCTACATCCTCAGCCCTGTATGCTATAATTTTGATTCTTCTTCATTTATAAAAAGGTGCTTTATTGGATAGTATGTTGACTACTTTGGAGAAACTTCTTTGTGCTAATAAGAATGTGTATTTTATTGTTTGGTGAAACATTATGTAGATTTTTATTAAGTTCATTTGTTCAAATGTTTGGTTATACTGTGATATTTACTGATGATTTTTGTCAAGTTGATCAGTGTATTTGTGACAATGAGGTACTGAGAGCCCCCACTTTAATGCTGTTGATGTTTATCTGATCTTTCATATCCAGTAATGTGTCTTATATGAAGTTGAGTGCTCCAGGGTTTAACGGTGGATATACACTTATAATTGTTATCTCTTCTTGTTGAATCATTCCGTTAACCAACATGTAATGACCTTCTTTATCTGTTATGATCAGTTTGGCTAGAAGTCTACTTTGTGTGAAAATAGGGTAGGTTGTTGTAGTTTGCATTACATGGAATATCATTTTCTATCCTTTGATTTTTTAGTCTATGAATTTCATATTATATTAAATGTCTTTTTTGTATAAAGCATTTCATTGGGTTTTGTTTCATAATTCCTTCTGGTAAGTTGTGTCTTTTATTGGGAAATTAAGACTATTTATATTAAGAGTTATTATTGAACGGTAATGACTTATTCCTGCCATTGGATTATTTTCCTGGTGCTGATTTCAATTTTTTTCCCTTCTACTTAACTGCTCACCTTGCCTGGCGTACTTATAATATTAGATCTTTTGTCATTGTTAACTTAATTATCTCTTTCTAGATATCTTTGAGAATTTTTGTTTTGCTGGTTTGGTAGTCATGAATTTCTTTTTTTTTCTTTTTGGTACTGAGGATCAAACTCAGAATCTTGTGCTTGTGAGGTAGGAGGCAGAACCACTGAGCTAAATCCCCAGCCTAGTCATAAATTTCTTTAGGCAGTGTTTGTCTTGAAAACAGCTCATTTCTCCATCAGTTTTGAAAGATAGTTTTGAAAGATATATCTGTATGGGTTGCAAGTTATTTTTTTCTAAATGTTGAAACCCTTCACTCCAAGTTTTTCCAGGCTTTAAGTTTGTGTTGAGAAGTCTGCTCTAATGCTAATGGTTTATAATTAGTTTATAATTGATTCATTGTATTTCTCTAACCACTTTTATGATTTAGTCTTTGTGTTGGGCTTCTGAACTTTTGGCTATGATGAATTATGGAGAGGTTCTTCTCTGACCTTGGCTATTTAGGATTCTATATGCCTCTCTAATCTGTATGTTAAATTGTTTCCCTATATTTGAAGTTTTCTTTTATTATTTCTGAAAACATGTTTTTGTGCCATTTGTGCTCTTCTCCAATCTTTTTACTGATTTGAATTAATCTTAGTCTTCGTTGCAGTATTTGGGAGCTGTTGGATTTATTTTTCATTTTCCCTTTCACTTTTATATTTCTGCCTAATTGGTGTTGAGCAGCAGCCCTATTTTCCAGTTCTAACACTCTGTTTTCACACTGATTACTTCTGCTGTCCATAGTTGCATTAGAATTTTTAATCTCCTGAACTTTTGGTTGGTACTATTTCATGTATTGCAATTCTCTGCTAACCTAATAATCTGTGTTTTATATTATTTTGTTTAGCTCAGCTACATTTTTATTAGTGTCTTCTGTAAATTCACTGATTGTTTTATTAAGTCCATTAACAGTTTAATAATGACTTCTTTGATCTCACAGTACACCTAATTTATCTTCTTTTCATCTCCTCTTTTATCCTTCCAAATAATTTAGCTGTATGGCTCTCCCTCCCCCCCATTCCATGCCAATTTCCCATGGATCAGCTTTGGGGCAATTTTTAGAGACAATTTGTTTTCTTTTCTTCTCATGTTTCTATCATTTATTTACCTGTTTGTCTTGAGGTTTGCAGGTTCATCATTTTAGTGAAAGAGTTTAATGGTAGTATGAAGACCTCTTCAGTGTCTGCTTTACAGTGATGGGTTTTGGCCATGGCTAACTACAGATCTTTGTTTCTGTCCCAAGAATGAATCATCACTTTTTATTAGGAGGAAAGATTGCAATGTACTTGGCCCAGGCAATCCAGGTACTGACATACAGATAAAAATAATTCATTCCAACGCTTATGCCATGTTGGCAATAGGAAAAAAGTCCACAACAGTAATAGTGTCAAAGAAAAACTGGATTTTTTTTTTTTTTTTTGGTACCGGGGATCGAACTCATGTCCTTGAGCTTGCGCAGGAGGCGGCGAAACCACTGAGCTAAATCCCTGGCCCCCAAAACTGGATATTGATACACCCTAAGAACCAGTAATATACCATCCTTAACCATAAAGAGATCTATAAGTTTATTACCAACACTAATAAAAAAATAAGTTTGTATATGACACAGATCTACCAAATGCAACAACTATACCTCCAGTAGCAATAGAATAATATTCAAGAGTAATAGCATAGAATTAACAGTTACAAAGCCGAATGATTATACCAGTAAGGATAATGAGGGAGGGGAACTGGAAAATAAAAATGTAAAATTTGACATATTAATCAACAAGATAAGGAGAGAGAAAAGTATCCTTTTAAGGGTAAAAGGATATTCATATTAGATAAAAATAAGTAAAAAAAGACAAAGGAAAAAGAAAAAGTGGAGAGAAAAATAAAAGAAAACAGAAAAATAAAGAATTAAAGGAAGAAAAGAAGAGTGAAAAAAAGATAAATTCCAAACCCCAAAAAGCCAACAAAGGAAAATAGAAACAAAAAATGTGTCAAAAATATTTCCTTTTTGAATCAGTGGTTTCTTTTCAGTATCTACAGTCTTGGGATCCAGGAACTCATGATTTTTTCATCTGTGGGTTCGTGAGGTGCTCCCTCTCTCCACTGGTCCCTCTGTGTCCCAGCCAAGATGTGTTCTTGCTCAGGTTGGTAGACAGGGGCAGCATTCAGACCACTGTTCTCTGCAGGATGTAGGACCAGGGCAGGGGTTCACGTAGACTGCTGGACTTACTGCTAACACTGTCAGATCCTCCCACTCCTGAAAGCTACTGAAAAGGCTTACTTTCTCATGACGCCGAGCAGGGCCCATATCCTTATATCCTTCTCACCTCAGCATAAAATTTGGGGGGTATCTGTGTCTAGTCTGCAACCTCTCTAGCTGTCTCTTCCCAGTTACTGTGGAAGGATAGCTAACACTGGCAATCATGAAATGGATGTCTTCTGTAATCGTAATGTGGCTTAGTCTTCAACAACGAATCACTTCCTAAAATGGCGCCCAATTAAACTCTAACAGGTGCTGCACTGGGTTTCTTCTCCAACTCTATTCTGCTGTAAAATCACTTTCAGAGTAAAACCTCACACTGTTTTTGTAGCTTACAATAACTAGGAGCTTTTCTTGGGTATGATGCTGTTGGCCCAGCCCATTATTTTTCCCTGGAGGTGCCAACTTTATGGTGCTTACCTTCTCTCCCGGGGCATTCAGTTCAGTAAATTTGTCAGCACTTCTGGTGCCCTGTCCTGAGGGGAAACAAAATGAAATGTGTGTTTGGAGTTGATGGGTATAATTTTAATTTTTAATTTAGTAAATAAAATGAAATGCATTAATTAAATACACATTAATGCTGCCTTCAATTGTTTAAAAAATTTTTTAAAGTTTTCAGACTCTCTAATGCTAAGGAATCATGGCAGTATCAAGCCACAAAGAAAAGCAAAGTACCTCAGAAAACTGAACATCTGCTGCTCTTTCACAGGGTGTTAGCAAGACTGGTTTGCTTTTATTTGTTATCTCTTTTTCTTTAGACGATGCATGGAAGAATCCCTCCCGTAAAAGTTGAAGAAAGCTAATGATAACAGACAGTTATCCTTTTACTTTCAAATTATAAATATGTGTACAGTCATCCAAGGGAGTAAATACAAGAGCACTTCATGAACTAATTTATAACAGAAGAGCCCTTCCAAAATGTGACAGCTTCTGGAGCAACATTTGGCTTCTGGATATTGACAGGTGAAGGCTAAGGACTAAACAAAATTAAGATTCTTTACTCACTGGGTGAAAGGAGGAGCAATTAACATATTGGCACTGATTGGAAAACAAAATCTGTATTTAAGTTAAGAAAAATGGAAAACAGCAACAGTAAGTTTATTGGCAGAATACAAATCCATTCCGTTAACCCTTACATTTTTCCAAGAAAATGGTATGGAAAATATAAGAAACAACTATAAATAACTTGAGCAGTCATGCTTTTCTGTGGTGCAGAAATGGCTAAATCCCGAATGCCACTATGGCCAAAACTTCTCCCAGCTTTTCAAGCTGAAAAAGAAATGAGATCAAGACAGTGTTTTGGATTGGGCTTAGATTAGCCACAGATGGTGTATGGCAGAATATACAAACAAACCAAAAGAATAAGTATTCCGTATCAATTTCAAATAGATAGAAAATTCATCTAGATAAAAGAACAAAAAATTAGATGTTAAAGAGAGTAACATTTAAAATGGAAGAAATGAGATTTACATGTTGAACATAAATTTAAATCTTTAGATAATGATACAGACTAGACTATATTTAAAGAAACAGAGCTTCTTAAAATAACAATGTTAAAAATATTCAAAAATTTAGAAAATAGTGATAGAATAATTTGATTGATATCTCAAAGGTATTTTTTAAATTACTAGGTAGAAAATATAAAAAATGATAAATGCAACCTATGGCATGAGCATACCAATAAAAAAGTCATTGGATTTGTAAAGAAATCAATGGAAATTATCCACACAGCAAATAATAGTTAAAGGGAAGTTATCCAAAATGCAACAAAAATAGGAGGATGAAATTTAAAATTTAAAAACAGCAAAATATCAAGGTCACAATATTGAACAATTTATCATATATATAGATTGAATAGATCTGCAGTAGTACCTCATTCACCAACTTAATTGTTTTCATGATTCAGTTTGCAAACTAAATTGTACAAGAACAGAATCAAATTCAATGGTTGGGTTCAATATTGATCTCATGGAGAAATTTGATTTGGTTCTCATCCAGTTCAGTTTGCAACCAGAATTGTGGAAAGAATTAATTTATTTTATTTAATTAAAAAAAATTTAATGAATTTTATTGGTACATTTTAGGTATACAATATAATGACATTCATCATTGGAGATATGCATCTTTACATACTCTCTTGGTTCTTATTTTTTCCCCCTTCCCCTGCCCTACCTTCAACACCTCCATCCCTCCCTATTTACAATGACTTTGTTTCCATTTTTTCATTTTCTCATATTAATTCCTTTTCCTTCTTTCTTTTCCCCTACCCCTCCCACTTCCCCTTCCCCTTTGCCCCTTTTCTTCCTATTTCACATTATCTATTATACCTTAGTCCTTATTTACACTTTAAGTTTTTCACACTAGAGAAACTATTCAGTATTGACACGTGTCCTATTTATTTCACTTAATAGTGAAATAAAGAAAATGTGAGTTTTTTTATAAAATGGAGTACTGCTCAGCCATAAAAAATGAGAAATTAGAGACATTTATAGCTAAATGGATGCACGTTGAGGTGATAGTTTTAAGTGGAAAGAATTAATTTCATGAGCTGAGTCACCAGTATATTTTTTTCTTAATTTAGTGAACATCATAAATTTAAGACATTTCAAAAATCAAAAGCAGATTATATTCAACAAAACACCAGATATGTTGCATCATAGTTGTATTAAATTTTTGTCACTGTGTCCAAGTACCTGAGAAAGTCCATTTAGAAGAAGAAAGGTTTATTTTGGCTCATGGTTTTAGAGGTTTCAGTACATGGCAGATGATTCTGAGGCAGAACTGTCACGGCAGAAGGGCATACAGGGGGAAGGCTGTTAAACTCATGGCACGTGAGAAGGTAGGGGCAAGGAAGAGCCTGGGAAAAAATGTCTGGCGAAGTAGGCCCTCAGGTCATGCTCCCTTGACCCACTGAGACACACCAGAAGTGTGCTTTCCTACTCTTCTAGGTGTTTCTCCAGCCATTCCACTTAATAATCACAATAGTTAACCTGTAGAGATAAACCTAGGTGGAAAATTTGAAAGTAGCCTAAAAGTTAAAAAAATGATGTACAATTTACAGTGAAATGAGGAAAAATATAAAAGCTATTTTTCAGTAAAAATTATGTCATCTAAGAGGATGAAAAAACAAAGGACATATTTAAAATGTTGAAAGCAATAAAATCTTTCAAATTTTTGGTTGAATGGTCACTAAAATAATTGTTCGAACTAAGGTAAAATGAAGAGAGGTTCAGATAAATTACAACAAAAAAATTTGCTACTCTCAGACCTGAATTACAAAAACTGAAGCGTAAAAATTTTCCATGTTAAAGAGATAATATATCAAGTTAATATTTGAATTTATAGAAATGAATAAAGTACATTGTAAATGGTAAATGAATGAGTTAGTATAATAGGCTATTTTTGTTTTTCAGAATTTCACCAAGCTAGTTTAACTGTTCAAAACAAAAACATAATTGCAATATGTGGTATTTAAATCATATATAGTAGTGAAATAATAATGAAAACATTGACAAAATAAACTAAATGATACTATATTAGTTTTTATACTATTCATGAAGTAGTAGAATACTGATACCAAGCCACAAATTAAGGATTGATATGAATGAAAATTTTTATGCCAAATATAAAGAATGAATATAGAAATTCTGCACCAAAAGTAAAGTAGAACACTAAAAGTATCAATTTATCTAAAAGAAGACTATAAAGGAGAATGAGAAGGCAGAATGAAAGAAGAGAATGAAATAATCTGAAAACTCTAAGGCAAGTAAGAAAAAACAGAGTAAGATGACTTAAACATAATCACCTTAGTACTTGTATAAATATGAATGACACATATTTCACAGAAAAATAGACACCTTAAAATGTGTGTAAAAACTACATGATATTCACATAATATGGAGTAAATGTGGAATTAAAATTATTTACATTAAAACCAATGGAGAAATTATTCATGTAAGGACTAATGAATAATGCTGATGTGACAATTTAATATTAGAAAAATTTGACTTAATAGTGACATTACCAAATTTGAACCCTAGCCCTAACCTAAATATATTTGCACATAATAAAAGATTTCTAAACTATGATTAGAACTGGAATTAAGGTACAACTAAACCAAAAAGACTAGTAGTTGACTTTACCTTGCTACTCTTAGGTACTGATGGAAATAAATAAACAATAGAATAAGCAAGCAAATAAAATACATGAAAACAGTATTAATTATGGTGGATATAGAAACAGACACAATTATAATACACATATATTATGTACATATGTAAGTTAATTAAGATAAACTATATTATAAAGCATAAAACATGTCTCCATAAATTTTAGATTACTAAAATATACACAGGACATTTGTTACAGAAACAAAATGGAAAATTAAAATAGAGCTCTAAAATCCCAAGTACTTAGGGGATATGGAAATTATTTCTAAAGAAAGCATGAGTTAAGAAAAGAAATCACAAAACCGTTTTCAAAAACACACTCCCACTTACCTTCTTCCTAACAGGACTTTCCTCCTCATGTGCCAATCACTCTTCAATAGCTCTTCAAACTATGCATCTATCAAGCTTACCACCCTGTTATGCCATCACAGCCATGCAGAGTCCTGTCTCCGAACACCCCTGCCTTGGAGAAATTTTGCAACATGTCAGTTGAGGGACTTTTCATATCTAAACTATTACACCATTGTAGCTCTGACCTTATCAACTTGCCAAGGGTATTTCAATAGAAATAAATGCATATAACATTGTTAACAAAATAGTAATGTAGACAATTAAGTAATATATTAAAAAGGGGACATCTCAAGCCTAGCATGGATTTGGATAGTTACTGTAAATTTATCTTGAAATTAAAAAGAAATGCACGATATTTAAACAAAATATTTGAGAAAATTGTAAATTTTAATAGAGGTAGAAACAATATGTAACAAATTTCAACACTAGTGCCTGTTGAAAGAAAGAAAGAAAGAAAGGAAGAAGAAAAAGGAAAATTTCTTTAAATAAGGACAGGTAAAAGCTTTCCTCATTGGAAAAAGTATCTACAATAATTTACAGCTAATTTCATAGTTAATGATGAAAGACAGAATTCACCCTCCCTAATAGTAGAGAAAAATACATGCATACTCATTATCATTAGATCGCCTATAAAATGCAGTAAGTCAATAAAATTATTAAAATTAGAAACATGGGGAAAATAAGTTAAAATTCAAATATGGGGAACATTACAAATCTGAGGAAAGTTGAAAGTACAATTATTTGCAGGAGAAAAAATTGAGATATCTAATTAATATACAGCACTGTCTAATACACTGTGTAAATTTAGTGAGTATTCAAGCCAAAGGTCAATATACATAAGGCAACTGCATTTCTATACTAATGAAATACTGGAAAATAAAATGAAACCATCAGCATCATTTATGAGAGCATGTAAGTTTAGCAAAAGATAGATATCTTCAAGGAAAACAAAATATTTCTTAGAAACATTGCAGACATAAAGCTATCTCAAACTGTGGAAGACATGATGCTCGTGTGTTGAAAGAATGTCTTAAAATTGCTATGAGAAAGTTCTGCAAATTAGGAGGCTTAAACCATAAATATTTATGTCTGAGTTCTGGAAGCTGGCAATGTCAGTGTCTGCCCAGGGTTTCTTTCAGGTTTTTGGAAGGTCACCTTCTAGCTGTGTCCTCAACTGGGAGCAGGGTGGGTTAAAGAGCACTACAAGCTCTTGTTGCAAGAACAGTAATCCTGTCTCAGAGGCTCCACCTTAATGACCCTGTATAACCCTTTTAAACCATTAAACTTTCTATATTAATCCCATCAGATAAGAAGGTAGGATTTTAACATGAATTTAGACAAGAGAGACTCCAAAATGAAAACTAAATGTTATAAAATGTAAATTCTCTTTTATATTTTCCCGTAGGAACTTGACATCAATAAATTCCCAGTAGATTTGTTTTCAAGAAATTGTTAAGCTAATGATAAAATTTAATAGAAATATGAAGTACTGAGAAAAGTCATAAACATGATCTCTCCATATCCTTTCCAGAAGCTATTCTTCCAAACATCTTGTAGGATTAGTAATACTGAGGAGATAGAGAGTTATCCTCTTATCACTGAATGTACGTAAATAACCACACAAAACTAAAGAAAGCTGTACATCATCATAATACTGAATTTTTTATAAAATGTGCACTTTTCAATACAAAAAATGTAGAATCTTTCTTTTGGTATTTAAAGTTTTATCTACATTTACATGAATATGTAATATTGAGTAATTATGGCATTTACTTAAACAAAATACACTCATTTTCTTTCATCTTCCAGCCCCACTGTCAGTAGTGAACCACAAAACTAATTTTTGGTCATGTATTAATTTGAGTAGAACAACTCATACAAGACAGTAAGCAGCTATCTAACTGTACACAATCAATTGTATGATTACTCATCTAATTTTAAAATCGACTTATTTTAACATGTTGGATTTAAATAGAGTAGTCTATTTAAACCAATCTGTTCTCATTCACAACTCTAATTTTTCAGCTTTGGAGATGAGTCTCTTGGCTTGTCCATAGCTTCAAATGATGTTCATGTTGAAATCATGAAATAATGTAGCATTTATCACAGGCGAAGTATCTATTTATCTGTTTTGGCTGTTTTCTTTCTTCTAACGTAATGTTCAAGAAGATTAACATAACGATTCAGATGTGATTATGTCAAATAATATATATGATCACTGAGAAAAAGGTCTATGAACTCTGCCTGTGTTCCTTTAAAATTTGTCAAAAGGTTTAATATTCTCTCCTCAGATTTGAATGGCTTCAGAAAAAAAAAAAAAGGAAATAATCCTGTCAATCACATTTCTCAGGTCTTACATCCTTTGCACTAAGTTTGTGTTTCTACTTTGACATGTTCCTACTGAATATTAAAAGTAAGCTTATTTTTTTTAAATTCTAAGATGAATTATTCTTCTTGAACAGGCCAAGCTGTTCTAAATAGCCTACTGCTGACAGTGCTTAACTAAAGTCAACAAAGAGGAGATAAGGCTTACTGGTATTGTTTGTTGAAATATTAATACCAATTCCGCTGTAAAAATGATAAATACTTTAATAAAGATAGCTTGTTCCTCACCAAAGTTTGCAGTACTGTCTATTCTATCCATGCAAGAGTATTCTCAACAGACAGATTTAATCTCACAAAAGATATGGGTTACTAAAATGTGGCCATCTTACAAAAGTCCCAGAAGCTTTGAAAATAAGCAGCCAAAGTAAGTTAGCTAGATTTCACATCCTTTAAAATCCTACACATCTTTTCCTAATTAGCTTTTTAAAGAGCTCATTCATTTTATTTAAGCTACAACTTCACAACTATACCTCTAAAATATTTATCTAACATGAATGGTACATTTTGTTGTGTGTTTCTTTTGTTTTTGTTTCTTTTTGTTTATTTTGCAGAGTTTTTTTTATATAGAAACATTCCCTTGAACTTCATGAATTCAGAAGATATCATAAATTATGGCTCAGGCTAAATTGTTGAGCTGAACTTCGATGGTAGAAACATTAGGTGCTAATTTGTTGGCAGAGAAGCCCTGAGCCATGTGCTGATTATGAAAGTGTTCAGTGGGGCCAACACCACTTCAGTTTCATGAGCTTTTTGTGTGACATGGCACATCAGATCTGCCAAGCTTGGGGCCATCTGGAAAGAGAATACCAGTCAGGGATCTGATTTTATTTCAAAAAAAGAATGTAGGTGCATATTAAAACAACATTCAAAAAGAGATAGACATACATGGAAACATGACAGTTGTTTGTATACAAAATATACAAACACATACACCATGTTTTGTACGAAATAGACATATCACATACATATGTTATGCACATATGTATGAAAATATGCATGTATTGCATATATGTAACATATAATATGTAAGATACAATATGTATATAATTATATATCATCTATAATTATTTATGCACATGTATTTATATATAATTATATATAATGTATATAATTATAATATATAATATTACATATATATGTGTAAATATGGGCATCATCATTCTTTGAAATGAATAATTCTCTAAGGCAGTTGTGTATGTATCAGATCAATTTTCTGTTTTACTTTAATCTAATCAAGCAATACTATAGTAAATAATCTGTTAAAATATATCTGAATAGTTAAAAATTACCTCCTTTATAGTTATTTATTCAGTAACAAATTAAGCACACTGTTTTATTGGGTATTTTATTAGGTATTGAGACAATCAAAATAAAAGAACTGGAAAGGACTAGAGCTGAGGAGTATGAGAATGAGTGGAGGTGAAGTAGACACAAAGGGCATTGGCAAATCAACACTAAAAGCACGGAGACGGAGGTAATTATGGTAAAAAAAAATATTACCTTTGTTTCAGGAGATGTGAAGTAGTTTAAGAAGGTGTATATAAAACACCTATTTGTCTTTTGAAAAAAAAAAAAAGGTTGCTTTTAGTAAGATGGTGTTGCAGAAATCTCGGAAAGAAATACACAGAGACATAGAATTCGGATAAAATCATAAAATTTCTTCTCGCGAGTGGGCGGGGCCGCAGAAACCAGTCTGGTCAGTATCCCAGCACCCCCTTTGTTCAGCATTTCCCTTTTTATATCCTTTTTAGCCATCATCTCATCCTTAGTGGTCTTTGATATGTAAGTACAATTCCAGTTCCTATTTACAAGTCACAGACACAAGATAGGCCATATATATTGTAAATTCACCCTGGCATGGTAACTTTGTTAGGTTAATGAAGTTATGGGTTAGAGTCAGATAATCCTCACCTTAGACAAGGAGTTAGGGGAAAAGCAAATCTTAAAAGAACACATTACTTATTTTGCTTCTACAACTACCTTAATATTCAATCTATTAAGTTGTCTAAAACTTTTCCATATCAATGGCACATTCATTGGAATCCTTTTCTAGAAGTGGAATTGTTTGCTTTCATATTTCTGGAGTCTCATATGTGGTATATGCAAGTGTTAATTCATTCATGACAAACTAATTCTGTGCACATTCTTTCTATATCCCCATTTACCAATCTGATAGGAGGAAATTGTTTATCAGTAGTCAGGTTAGTAACTTCAAAACATCATATTGATCTTCAGAAATATCTTTTTTTTTTTTTTTTTCAGTGCTGAGGGTTAAACCCAAAGCCTTGCAAATGCTAGGCAAGCACAAGACCAACTAACCCACACCCCAAATACACTGGCAATTCTGTTTCTGTTAGGGATCCGTGCTTACTTTGTCCATGACATTTATGGGATGAAGATCCAGAATGAAGTGGGAACAAGCAAAATACCTGAGAGGTAAAAAGAGTAAGTTATTTAAGACTCAGGTGCCCAATACTTTTTTATGTTATGATACTAAAGTATAGGAAGGAATAGATATGCAAATTTTATTTGATTCAAATTTTTCGATTAGTATGTATTATGATTGTTTTCAACTAAACACAGAACCTATATTTATAAAGATATATTTACAGTGCTATTTCTAAATTCATTTTCAAAGAGTCACAAATGATCACAATTTTCTACAGAAACTTAGAGATTACCATCTTAGCAAATGTAAGTGGGTATATATATGTTTATATGTAGGTATGTAAACATGGTTTTGTGTATGTATATATTTATATGTATTCAATTTTGCACATATTTATATGTGTATATTGTTATAAAAGAATGTGTGAATATATGTTTAATTTATACATATTCATATTTATAAAACACATTGTATATCTATATAAAAGTACATATTTATAGGTTTGTACTTTGTATTTACGCATATGTGCAAATATTATGTATATACAAATATGAATACAGATATTTATTTACTTGCTTGAAAAAGGATATCCAATCCTTTTATACTACAAGGTAACATGAACTTCAATCTACATTAATATCTCAATACATAATTCACTATTTTAAAATTTATAATTGTTCCATTTATGAATGTAAGACAATTTATCCAGCAGTCCCTCAGAAAGAAATGGGTGTAAAACCAATTTTCTCTTCTCCTAATAACTGTTCATTTAATATATTTTCAAATGTATAATTTTATATCAAGATATTCCACATAAATTTTTCAAAATGGCATTCATTTTTCATTTTACTGATTTGAAGGCATGAGCTTGCTCTGCCTAGATAGTAGAATATGAATTATATCCTTTATTTGACTCATTGGCTCTGGGTTCTTACTTGGAGAGAAGTCCTTTGTGCCTCTTTTCTCTTGCTGAAATTGAGCTGTTTGGACACAGATGTTGGAGATGGGGTTGCTTACTGTGAGGTAATGTTTTATTTGAGACTTAATAACAGGCATGAGTTGGCCAAGTGATTATTTAGTTCAGAATTACAGGAAGAAACACATATCCGTGCAAGCTGTAGTTCACACTGTGATGAAGAATGAGGTTGATCTGTTTGAAGAAGCATAGAAAAAAGACTGCAGAGCTTGAAAGGGGCAGAGTGAGTAATGCTAGCATCTCACTTTTCCACTCCTGGTTTTAGTGTCCTGGGAACTTGTCCTGGACAAATGGCCCAGATACTGAAAGACAATCTTGGATTAGTTTACCAAAACACACACTTTTAAAAAGATAATTAAAGTGGGTTTCTTATACTAAAATATTAATTGCTTAGAAAATACATTTTAAAATCTTTTTTTCTTTTAGTCATTGGAAACATAAGACAATAATAAGATTTAATGTTAACATTTGCGTGATACATTTTGCAGAATAGTTATGGCATAAGTTTCTGTGAGGTACTGTAATGCTGAGTAAAAGTTTCATACATGGTTTTTGTTAGTTTTATTATTAGTAGAAGCAAACATAACTTCTGAAGCTTTCTCACTTTAGGCATCTCAATCTTTGGTGCTATGAGGGTAATTACAAGAATTTGCTGACCTAAAGGCTTGATAAACACTATCAGCAATGGGGCCGGGGATTTAGCTCAGTGGTTTTGCTTCCTGCTACGCAAGCGTAAGGACCCGAATTTGATCCCCGGTATCAAACAAAAAAAAACACTATCAGTGATGAATTGAAAAAAAAAGGAAGTAAGGAAAATGACCGGCATTTTCCCATTTAATTTTGGATGCTGGAAACCTACTGCTTTATTAACAGTATTTCTTGGAATCCTCTTGGAAAATGTAACTTTAATTTTTAGCTCAGTCCTTACCCTAATTTTAAATAAAATATCCTGTGACCTAGTGTGGTCCACTGAGTTCACACCCATGGAGCTATTTAGTGATTGAATGTAGAGTTCTTGTTTCCCAGTCAAAGCCGAGGGATTTATTGAGACATTGAGCTTCTAAGTTGCCAAGAGTCTTTGACTTAAAGATTAGTGCAGACATGGGACAAAAGCAAGCCATCATCTGGCTAATATAGGCTACTAAGAATATATTTTCCAGGTTTTAGAAAACAATGTATTATGCAATAAGACTTCATCATTAAGTCTTACCCAAACATTCACTACAATAGTTTTTGTCATTTGATTTTCCGGTTACCTATGTTTATGTCAATGAATATTTTCTTCTTATATCAGTTCTTCACTGAGTTTAAATCACTTGTACCAATATAATAGAAAGGAATTTATTAATTTAAAAGTGGGTTAGAGTCATTTTAGTAAATATGGTCTGGAAATCATTCATGACTGCCAGACACTCGGAATAAAACCAACGATCTATCAAGAAAATGCTCTGTGAATAGTAATACTTCAGATTTATATGATCGCCATCATGCCACTGAATGAACTGGTATTAATTCATTAATACAAGAAACACTAAATTGATGTAATCACCCAAATTTCACAATGTATTCATCAATATAGGCAGTTGTAATTTAAAATATGTCTGCTTTTGAGAAAAAAAAAAGTTGGATTTCACAGAAAGTAGAATTTGTCATATTGGAGTGGGGCATTATTTCAGCAGGCCTATTTCCATCCTGCTCTCTGTGCTGTAACTTTGAAAGATTTATTGTTTCAGTGATGATTAGGTAGAAATGGTAACATTTCCCAAGAAAATATAAGGAAGTATATTAGCTTACATTAGGTATGAGTTTGACAGCACATTAGAGCTGCTTAAGAGAATGTCCCCTCAGATTTCTTGATCATCCAGGGAAAGAGGTAGCATAATTATCAGGTGATAAAGTACTTTCCGTATATGTGTGCTTTTACGTGATATCTACATTCATTTTCACTGAAATGCCTCATAGCACACCTATTTTGGAAACATGAACTAGCAGTTGTATTATAATGTTTCCAAAGTGTGGGCAGAATAGCACTGTAACTTTCCCACTTGAAATTGTGTTTGAATGTAGAATGTAAATATGGTCTGTATATTGAAATATGTGCTGATGGAAACAAACTGTGGAGTTAGTGCCTTTCCTAAGAAAAGAGTTTAACAAAATGATGTGATGAATGTATAAAACTCAGAATAGCATTTGTAATATTTCATAATTTTTTTGCTTCCTACTACTGAGCCAGATGTTTTAACAAAAATTAAAAATAAGAATTATTTTTCAAATTAAAAAGTAAATGATAGTAATTTTTCTCAAGATGTTTGAGTTCCCATTTTGAGCTCTCTTAAGGTTTTTGAATTCCCATTTTCTAATTAGATATGATGATATTAAGTTTTCTCAAGATTTTTGAGTTCAAATTTTGAGTTCTCTTAAGATTTTTGAGTTCCCATTTTCTATTTAGAATGAAATACATTTACCACTCAAAATCAAAATCAAAGGAAAAAATACATAGGATAAAAATTCAATAATGATGGGTAAATTTTATAGACCAAGCACAGGAAGATATAATGGTGGGGAAATTTTATAGACCAAGCATAGGAAGATATAATTTGATCCTTAAAATATCTAAATTTCTTACATGGAGAGGAAACATGAAATTTTGGCTATTTAACTTATCTCACAAATATTATCATTTTTCTGACTGTACATTTTCTGACTGGTAAGATAAAGGAAGCAGGTGAAGAGTCTGTTTATGTAAAAATAAGTATATGTATATATGTGCATATATAAGATTTATAATTTGGCTAATTGTAAACTAGCTGTACTTACATTTAAATATTGGTTTAAAAACGCAACTACAATAAAAATTATTAATTTTACATGTAAGCTTGAGTGGACTGTGGGGTCCATGGAAAACTGATCAAATATTCTTCTGAGTGTGCCCTGAAGGAGATTGGGAATGAGATTACCATTTGAATGAGGAGGCTGGGGAAGAGATTGCCCTCCCTACTGTAGGTAGCCCTCACTCAAATTTGAAGGCCCAAGTCCAGCAGCACATCTGACTCTCCCATGAATAAAAGTGAATCCCCATTTCCTGACTGCTTGAGCTGGAACAGCAGCCTTTTCCTGCCTTTGGACTCAAACCAAAACGTCATTTATTTAGACTGGAACTTACACTGCTGCCTGTCCAACTTGCCTGCTGCTGATCTTGGGACTTATCAGCTTTCATAATGCACAAGAAAATTCCTTCTGATAAACTGTGTGTGTGTGTGTGTGTGTGTGTGTGTGAGATCAGTTTGTTTTCTCTGGAGAATCCTAACCCTGCATTAAAAACTTGGAGTCTGGTAATTTCAGTATAGATGTCATTCTACCAGAATGAAATATTGGAGAATGATTACCTGTCTTAAAGATTTTCCAGGAAGGAGAGGAATGTGTATCCATAGTGTTCATTTTGTATGGCCCATGTCACTTCTCCCTGAAAGCTTTTCAAACAGAAACTGGATAGAAAAGTAGAGAAGTGATATAGAAAGAAAACAATAATGCCAAGCTGCAATGTGGGCATACAAGTTCTTCAGCATTTTCCCAGGCTCATTAGTTTAATTAAATGAGTTGGGGTATAGCAGCTAAGATATGTAGGGGAACCATAAGAATGTGATTTTTCCACAAGAATTAGGAGACGACGATTTTGTAGAAAAATTAGAGGAAACAACATCGACAAAGTCTGCGTACCTGTTCTTTTTGCCTTGCTAGCATCTGTTCAAAACAGATATTTATCGAACATTTATTGTATGTTAGACACTCTTCTAATGTTCATAAATGATCTGGAAAGAATCAAAGATAAAAGCCTTGTTCTTATGCAGCTTATATTTCATGAAGGAAAATCATCAGTGAACAAAACCAAACATAAAGAGCACAACCAAAACTGTTACAAAATAAAGCGCTGCTATGTCATTGAGAGATAAGAGTTAAGGGTATATTCAGTTGACAGAACAGCAGGTTTCAAATTCATTAGATGGAATGAAGCTTCACATGAAGAAGGCATTGTGATTAAATGAAGTGAGCATGGATATGTATGGTTGTGTTCCTAGAAGTATTTTTGTATGATTTTTTGAACAATGGAAAAAAAAATAACCTTAAAGGAAGAAGGTGAAATAAAATAGGGAAGAGAAAACTAGACCAGGAGCTGCAGGATAGTTTCACACACTCATTAAGCAAAGAGACTGCTCACAGATGCCCAGTTTCACTTGGACCACAAGTCTGGAGCAGGTAAATCTCCTGCCAGGGTGATTCCTGTCAGCTGAGCATTTCTATAAAGAAGGGTAAGTATTGTTCGATGGGGATAAATGCTCTTATTGTTTTTCCATTCACATATAAATCATCATGCAAGAAGTAATGAATGGTTTTGTTATTCCATGGGCAACAGAAAACTACAGGTAAAAGAAAAGTAGAGAGGCCAATCCAGAGCTGGGTCACTAAATAGTACCCCTAAGGTCTAGTGAGGAACAGGTTTCCTGCTTGCTACTTCTTTTCATTTCTTTAAGTGCCTTCAGTATTATATGTCTCATTGTAAGAAATTCCTTGTAACCACATGTAACTACTCTCACCAATAAACTAATGTGTTAGAAAGAAACAGACACTTCACAATATCTTTATATCTTTGGTGATTAGGAGTAAATGATGAAACAGATATTTTGCATTAAGGAGCATCATAAAAATGTGATGCAACATAATCTTAAGATTTTACTAACAATTCATTTATCAATAAAGTTGTCCAACACCTGGCAAGTATATTATAGGCAAGAAACAATAATTTTACCCTTTAACAAACTAATTCCCCTAATTCTGATTTTACTTACATAATTAGGTGGCTTTCATTGTATATCCTGAAGAGAATTGATACTTGAAACTGTAAGGAAAAACAAAGGCTGTGCTAATGTGTATGGCCGACATAAATACTGGGCCAAAGCAAGTTTGAGTAGAATTCACACATTACACATGGAGACAGAAGTGGTTCCGAAGTCCTTAGTGATCTATAAAACCAAATGCAACAATAGATCAGGAGGAATCAAAGTTGCCGAGAAATCTCAGCACAAGTAGTGAGTCATTACAAAACCTACTGAAGCTCCCCTTGGTGCAATGACAAGGCCTCAGCCCAGATTGAAAATTTAAAAATAATTGACTCTTAGGGAGAAGGGAGATCAGCTGTGCAACCACTTTTATATGAAACTCTTGCTGAGGCAAGTGAATTTTACCCGGGATGGAATTCTTCTCTAAAAGATGGAGGGAATGGTTTTCTGCTACAATAACACAGGAATTATATAATTGGCATTTCAAAGAAAAGCATCAGTGTTGAACTATCAAAGTATGTTTTTGGAATTCCATTTTCCCTGTGAAGATTTCCCAAAATAAATTAAAACTAAGTAGCCAAATTTTAACATCCCATATATATATAATCGCATACCATATTGTTTTGAATTATGTAATTCTAAATGCTCTACACTGCATAGAACTTCTTTCATATAAATTTTATTAGTACACATTTTTTTTGTGTCCTAATTTATCAAAAATTATGTATTTCCTCTCAATATCCCCTCCATCACATAATGAGCTATAAGTTTGTGGAAAACCCTGTTTAATTTTTCTTTTGATTTTTTTTGAAAGCTTTCTGTTTTATTTTTTGATAGCAATGAAAATGTTTGCAACATCAATAAGATAAGCACACTAATGTTAGAAGAAAGAAATCATCATTTTCATAAAGATGGACCTATAGACTTAGTATGTGAGAAATCCAAGCAAAATTGTACTTCCTCGGAGACAGCAGGGGAACACAAATAACGCTATATCTGGCTGAAGAAAAACACCAGTGTGTCAGCCACACAAGAGTTTTAGGAAAATATAAAAGAGTGACTATTTGGGATTCCACATAAATTGTGTACAGTAGAGAAGAAATCATGTTCAGTGTCTGAAGGGCTCAGGGTATTTAGAGGCATTCGCAAGACGATAGTCAGCATTAGAAATGCCCACACCTGTTTCCATCTAGTAGATTTTGTTTCTGAAGCACGTAACTAGTACCTAGCACACTTCCCAGCATATAAACAAATAAAAGAATCATCTCTTCTGATTTTATACTCTTTTTGCATTGGCTTACCATAAGATCTATGAAAGTCAGAGACCGTAGTGTGTATTTCCACATGACTATTCCTATTCCACTCTAAGTTTATGTCTTTCAAAAACTGATGTTAAGTTGAGTTGTCGATTTCATTCACAAGTCTCATGAGCTTGGACAACCTAGTCTTAAAGAAAGGTCTGTTATTGCTCCTTTGGAGCAGTTGTGGTTTACAGACAGCAATGCTAAACCATGGCTAATTTACAGTGGAAAATAATATTCTTGGAAGCCCTTCACTGGTTGCTTCTCACAGTAATCCTTGCCTTCATAACAGGTTTTAGGATTTTATTATACTATTGGAAATGAAAACTCAAAAATCATAAAGTCAAAAAATTAAAAATAATTACTAGGTATTCTGTATTGTATAATACAGTGTTATTTAAACTCATCTTCACTTTAACTTCTAAAGGTTTCTATTGCTTACTATCATTTTATGATTGTAGACATTAAAAATAGAAGGAGCTAATCCTGGGCACTAGACCTTTTTAATGGTTCCAATGCTTTAAAGGAGTATTTTCCAAACTTTGTTTAGAACATTTCTGAGGATTAAAATAATACTGAAAATTTCTAATTTAAATAGACCATCCCAGAGAATCCCTCCAAGCTTTTAATACTATAATTGATATTTTGAATCCACAAGAGTAAAATGCAGCTTTAAAGTCTTTTAAAACTTGATGACCATAGCATGTTGTATTCAAAAGGTATCTCATAAGCCAAGAGTTCCACAGCACATACATAGAAAAATGCTGCTTTTTAAGAATGTAGCAGTGAGACACAAACAACTCTCGTGAAGATTACAAAATTATAATTTAAATAGAAAATAGTAACTGTAATAAATAGAAATCAATCAATCTGTATCACTCAATCTGTTTACTGTGATGTAGAACTTTGAACTGTGCCCTGTTCTCAAAATTTGCAGTATTTCTTCCTGAGTAGTAGAGTTTTGGTTTCAGAAAGACACCACTATAATCTTTACTCCTTTTCTAATGCAAATAATTTGCTTATAAACAGTTTGCCATTATTCAATCATTTTTACCTATACTATCTAACTTGGTCTTCAAATAATTACGTAAAGTACCAAGAAAGCTGTTGTTTAGGATACTCACATAATGAAAGATTTGGCTGCATAACACATTAGGAAGATTTTACATTAAAAGACATTTATGAAAAATTTTAATGACTTGTCAAAGTATTTAAAAATATTTTTAAAACTGGGATGTTTATATTAATACAGTCACAGAATACAGTTAGAAATTATGAATTCTTTGTGTGTAAGACTAATATATTAAACCCAAAACAAGTATCAGATAAGTAGAAATGGTGTTTTTACATTTATTGGAATGTTTTTACAAAGAGCATAGGATAGTATCTTTTAGAATATATGAGAAAGTATTGATGTTTCGAGAAATAATTGAGAAAACATTTAAAAAATTATAGGATGAATTTGAATGAATTTAAATTCACGGCACATAACAGTCCTGGTGCACCACAGGTGTTCCACATAGACCTATGAAGCAAGCAGCACGTTGAAATTCATTTGACAATTTCTAGTCAGGCTGTTAGCATGGATCAAGGCAAATATTTCACCAAAATTGGCACACAATTGCACACTTGAAAGTATTCCAAAACTATGGTTCTGTAGTCAGCAAAAGCACATTTCAATGCATATGCAGAGTTAGCAACAAGAAAGCTTTATTTAACAAAATGCATAGAAACCATCATAGGGACAAAATTGGTGATAAAATTATACAAAATAATTAGAAGTTCCTCATTCTGTTGTTTCAAAACTTAATAAAAACTCACCAGTGATTCAAATGGTGACATGATCATCATCACCAATGCTTCCCAAAGCACATGACTGATGGAATCTTTGAGGATAGCGGTCCTGTCATCAGTGCTCACTTGTTATTTTCTTCTTTTTTAAATATATGTCCTTTTATCGGTACATTAAGGTGTACAATATAATGACATTCATCACTGGAAATATGCACCTTTACATACTCTCTTGGTTCTTATTTTTTCCCACTTCCCCTGCCCTCCCTTCAACCCCTCCATCCCTCCCTTTTTACAAAGACCTTGTTTCCATTTTTTCATTTTGTCATATTAATTCCATTTTTCTTTCCTTTCCCCTACCCTTCTCAAGCCCCCTTCCCCTTTGCCCCTTTTCTTCTTATTCTACATTATCTATGAAACCTTTTAGTCCTTATTTACATTTTCAGTTTCTCACACTAGAGAAACTATTCAGTATTTACACATGTGTGTCCTATTTTTTTCACTTAAGCATATCGCCTCAATGTGCATCCATTTAACAATAAATGTTTCTAATTTCTCATTTTTGATGGCTTAGTAGTACTCCATTTTATAAAAAAAAAACACATTTTCTTGATCCAGTCTCCAGCTGATGGGCATTTGGGCTGCTTCCAAGTTTTAGCTATTACGAACTGTGCTGCTATGAACATGGGAGCACATATATCACTGTGGTATGATTCTTTTAATTCTTTGGGGAAGATACTCAGCAGGGGAATAGCTCAGTCAAATGGGACTTCTAATTCTAGTTCTTTGAGTTATCTCCATACCGATTACCACAGTGGTGGCACCAGTCTACACTCCCACCAGCAGTGGAGCGGGGTTCCTCTTTCCCCACAGCCCCACCAGCATTTGTTATTGGTTGATTTCTTGATAGCAGATGTTCTTTCTGGAGTGAGGTGGAGTCTCAGCATTATTTTCATTTGCATCTCTCGAATGACCAGTGATGTTGAACATTTTTTCATATGTTTATTTGCCATGTCTCCTTCTTTGTGTGAGAAATATCTTTTCATTTCAGATTTCTATTTTTGGACTGGATCTTTAAATTTGGGAGGTCTGACTTTTTTAAAGTTCTTTATAGATTTGAGATAGTAGACCTTTGTCTGAGTGACCGCTGGTGAAAATTTTTTCCCACATTGTGGGTTGTCTCTTTACAATGCTGGTGGTTTCTCTTGCTGTGCAGAAGCTATTTAGTAAGAAGAGGTCCCACTTGTTGATCAGTTGTTATTTTCTAAACTGTGCCATCATTGGTATTCAGAAACAAATCTTCCTCAGTTACACAAAACGTTTTCTCAATCTGCAAAAATGAATGATCTATGTCATGCTCCAGACAGCAGAAAACACCATTTGAGAGGTAGGAAGAGCAGAGCCAATTCAACCCTAATGTGGGTGAATCCTGCAGTCCACACTTCCCTGATATTCATATGTCCTGGAAACCTCACCCCTGAAGCGTCTCCCCAAATACTGGCCCTCTAGAAGGACCAAGAGGGGAGCTTCCTGACTCCAGGTGCTCATGTGCCAAAATCCATGGATCAGTTTACTGAGCTGATTAGGAGGGAAGTCAATGACGAGGTTACACAGGACCCTCCCTGAAGATCCATGCACAAAATGGGACAATGATCAGTCAGAAGATTTTGCCTCCTGTTAACGGCTATGGTTTAATTTTTATAATAAATCAGAGAGAAAAGTTTCTTTTGACATTGTATGTCAGTGTTATCACGTAAAATATTTGTTGTTGTTTTACCTCCGATGTGCTCTCCTCTAACAAGTATTACATTGGTCAGTAGGGGATTAGAAGTGACACAGCGATGTCTTATGTCTCAATGTCCCCTTTGACACCATTGTATTTTATGCACCTTGGTGTCATCTTAAGTGACCCTTCCCTAAATTTTATGATTTCCTAGGATAGACTTCTGCTAATCCTTTTTTCTCCCAAGCAATCTGTGCTGATTTAACCCTTTAAAATTTCAAACTCTGTCTTCATATCTGCTACCCTTGCTGGTATAACTTTCTGTATTTAAAAACCAAATAAGCTCAGTGCAAGTTACTGAGAGCCGGCTTGAATTTGCACATGTTGCTAACTGATGGGAACACAGATAATAAAGGAAACACTTGGTGATAAAATATCAAGAGAAAAGTGCCAAGAGTGAGGGTGATTAGTCCTTCACTAGAGAAAAGAGAGTTTTTTTGTGTGAAACCAGAAATAAAGAAATACAGTGGGAACCAAAGTTGATAGTTTTGAGAGATTCTTGTCTAATGTTCTCCTTTCCTCATTAATTCCTGGTAACACTGGGTGCTGAGAACACAAGGTGGGATTTTGTAGGAGATTTGAGTAGAATGAGTTGTGGTTCATTTGTTCTTAAAAATGGTCATATTTTCACTTTGAAAAACTGGTTTTGCTCAATGCTATTTAATTTTAATTTTAAATCTAAGTCCTCTTGTGACTACCTTATATAGATCAGTATACATTTAAAATATAAATGGATTTCCTTAAGATATTTTAACTTCAACTTTGAAAGTTTTTTTTCTTGAGGACATTTTCTTTAATGTGCCCAAAATTTTGGCATGTAGAATAGACTTCCTGTTCCTTAATCTTACCCATTAATCCCATTTTTATATTTCTTAAGTACTCAAACAGGAATTTATTCATCTTCAAAATACTTCTGTAGAATTTCCAAGTTTTTGATTAATGAATGTGTGCGCTATTACAATAAAAAGAACAAGAAAAATGAAATCTTCATGTTCAGATATGAAAATTCCAATTTGCTTTCGCTTGGTTCAGCAGAGTTACTTCAGGGTGCATCTTTCTGCACTAATTCCCTAGCTTGGGGATACTATGATGATATATGTTGTGCAGATTTTAATCCCAGACTTACATTAAGACAGTGTAGTGTTGGGACTTCTCTGATAGCACACTTTGGGTTTCTAAATAAGGAATACTTCATCACTAAGATAAGTATTTCATAATATTTTAATATTTTATATCTTATTTCAAATAATGTCATGTGTAGACATGTACCAATTTTCTTCTTATTCTTTTCTATTTGTCCTTATCAAAGTAGATATTAGTTGCATGAATGCAGATTTTAAAGAAACACCAAATATTAATATGTAAATATGGGTAGCAACAAAATATTAGGGACTCATTCAAAAAATTAATTATATGTAATTTTGAATACAATCAAATGTGCTCTAGCTATTTCACAATATAAGTAATTCCCTAAGAGATATTTTTATATAGCTTTTTCTTCTTTCACTTTCTGCACAAAATAAATTTGTTGAAAAAATTGTTAAATGAAGGATAGGAGGTTTATTTTTTAGGTCTTTTGATACATATTTCTAAATTGTCACTCAAAATATTTCTGGCAATTTACACTTCTAGCAGTAAAATATAACTATTTATTTTCTGACTCATAGAACTAATTACCATTGTCAAAATGAACCAAAAATGCAAATGTGCTTATTGTCTATCAACATGTTGCTTGCTTTAGAAGCAAGAGAAATATCCAATGGGGTAGTAACTAAATAAGTTGTGGATTAAAATATGCACAACAAACTATATCTATAAAATAGGTAGGTTTCCATTTAGTGACCTGTCAAGAAGTTCAGAAACTCTTCAGTTATATAAACCAAGAAACTATATGGCTACAATTTGTCTTCAATATATATTTTCTCATTTATAAATGAATCTCCAGGTTCAAAGAACAGAATACAGTGGATGTTTATGATAGATGGTTAGTAATGACACCATGGGCAGCTATGTCTTTACACCTTTCATAGTCTTAATTTGTTCAGCATTTTATCAATAAATCTATGTATGACTTAGTAAGTATATAATAAAAGACAAAAAAAGAAAACCACATTGCAGTGCCACAATTGAAAGGCAACACAAGTATACTAGAGTCTGTTCATTATCTTGGAAGCATCTTACCATTTAACACCAACAGGATTATGAAATATTTCCATCCAGTCTCTGGGTGTGTGAATGGTAGATGATTCTGTGTAAAGTGAACATAGCCCTTGGGAGCACATGAACCTGGGTGGTCCTGGTCATGAGAGGCATTAGATGTTTGGTGTAAAGCACCTATCATCTATGGGACCTACACAGCCCAGCCCTTGTCTCCTGATGCTTGAAGATCTAGTTTTTCTAACCCACCAGAGGGTCTTAGGGAAATTTAAGAAAGATGCTTCTAAAGTATAAAAACCCTGCTATCAGGGCCTTGCATGTCCAAGTCTGTGGGTTGTTCTTTTTACACATACAAATGGAATTGCAACACCATCTCACATATGACTTTCTCATTTTGTACACATTGAGATCATGCAATAAGAGAGCCAAGGAACCTGATTAACAAGATAGGAGGATTTTTTTTTTAATATCATTGCTATTGATTGGCATAGATTTTCAAAAATTTTTTGTGGAGTTTGGCCTTGCAGTCAGATGCAGGTAGCTGTGACCTGCTCCCTCCAGCCTGCCCTGCCCACTTGCATCCAGGAGACCTTGAGGACCCCCCCCCTTCCCACGGGCCCATGGGCCACTGGCTTGGCCATGCGCGCACCTGTAACAAAAGCCCCCCCCCCTTGGCTGTGCAGCTACCCGGTTCCACACTACAGAGGCGAAGGGGGACATAAAGGCCATTGTTCTAAGTTGCAGAGGTGAACAGCAGAGAGAGGGCCTCTTTTAGGCCCCCTGATGAAAACCAAAGCCCATTGGAAAAGTGAAGATAATCTCTGCAATATAGGCACACCAGACCTCCATACTTGGTAAGTTGGAGGTATCATCACCTCCCATTTGATCTTGAACTATTTTCAGGGGAAAGACAGTTGGAACCTGTAGTAGAGCCTTGCAGAGTTCAGCCTGGTGGGAGGGTGGGGAGCTCAATTTGGGACTTGCAAAGTCCCAAAGATAGCAGGAAGTCTGTCTGAATCTCATTGGTCTGTGACTGGCTTATTGTGACTCATTGAGTTACAACTGACAGCACCAAAAACAAAAATGAAAAGACATTTAAGCAAGTCACAAACCCAGGCTTCCACCACACAAAAGGCAATTTCTGGGGAAAACGAGGTGGAAAAGTGTGATAATAAACCACCTGGACACCCTGAACTGATAGCACAGGAAGTAACAAAACAGATGAATGAGGCTGTAGAAAAATTCAAAGCAGAAATAATCTCCCAGATAACTACAGAGATGGTCAGCAGAGTGAAAGACATAATTAGAGGCTCTAGAATAGAACAGATAAAAATATAGATGAGCTCAGAAATATGCTGGAAGCCATGAATGCCCAGCATAAGAAAGAAATGGAATCCAGGAAACAGATTCAAACAGATATTTAGGAGATTAAAAACTCCACTGAAAGCATGCATAGCAGATTGAGGGGATCTGAAGACAGAATATCAGATATAGAAGACAGGATTGTGGTTAAGGACCATGAAAACAGAGATTTCTTAAAAATAGTAAGGGACCATGAGAAATCAATCCAGCAGCTGCTAAATGATGGAAGGAAGAGTAACATAAGACTGATAGGAGTCCAAGAAAAAACAGGAGAAAATACAATTGACATAAAAAACTATTCAAAGAAGTAATAATAGAAAACTTCCCAGACAGAGGTGGAGAATTGGACATTCAGACAAGTGAGCCATATAGAACTCCAATTAGCAATGATCCAAAAAAATCTACACCTAGACACATAATAATTAAGATCCCAGAAACCCAACAGAAGAAAAAATTCCTACAGGCAGTTAGAGAAAAGAAACAAATCACCTATAAAGGAAAGCCTATCAGAATCATGGCAGATTTTTCAACACAAACTCTCAAGTCAAGGAGAGCCTGTAGTTAAGTATTTCAATCCCTAAAAGAAAATAACTTACAACCTAGACTGTTGTATCCTGCAAAATTATCTTTCAAAATCAATGGGAAAATCAGATACTTTTACTACAAAGAACACCCTAGAAATTTCATGAATACCAAACCAGAACTCCAAACAATCCTAAGCAATATCCTAGAAAAAGAAAATGAAGAACACAACTCCATGATGCCCAACAGAAGAAAGCCACCAGGCAAGGTAAGAAACTAAAGTGAAAGGAAAAAAAACCAAAAAACAAGAAGTAAAAGAACCACCAATAGTAAAACATTATGACAAGGATGAGTCAATATCTATCAATTATAACCATCAATGTTAATGGTCTCAATTCACCAATCAAAAGAAATAAACTGGCATAATGAATTAAGAAGCAAAATCCATCAATATGCTGTATTCAAGAAGCACACCTAACTCAAAAAGAAATACATAGACTGAAAATAAAAGGATGGAAAACAGTTCTCCAGGGGACAGGAACCCAGAAAAAAGCAGGTGTAGCAATCTTATTTGCAGACAAACTAGATTTCAAACCAAAATTAATTAAGAGAGACAAAGGTAGTCACTACATCCTTGTGAAAGGAACAGTCCAAGAGGAAGAGATGACAATCCTAAATATATATGCACCAAACACGAATGCCCCCAACTATACAAAACAAATATTAATGGACATGAAAAAGCAAATAAGATTTAATACAATTGTAGTGGTGGATCTCAATACCCCACTATCACAAATAGACAGATTATCTAGACAAAAAAATTAACAAGGAAATTCTACAACTGAACCAAGTTATTGAACAAGTGGACTTAATAGATGTTTACAGAGTGTCCCACCCCACAATATCAGAATGCACATTCTTTTCGGCTGTGCATGGGTCATTCTCCAGAATAGACCACATACTGGCTCATAGGACATGTCTAAGTAAATGTAAAAGAAATGAAACTACCCTCTGTATATTATCAGACCATAGTGCAATAAAATTGGAGATCAACAACATAAGAAACCGCAAAACTTCCACAAACGCATGGAAATTAAATAACACCCTCCTGAACAACCAATGGTCACAGAAGAAATTAAAGAAGAAATTAGATAGTTTCTACAAGCAAATGATAATACCAGTACAACATATAGGAATCAATGGGACACAGTGAAATCAGTTCTACATGCAAAATTCATAGCAGTCAATGCCCATATTAGGAAAACAGAGAACTCAAATAAATAACCTAATGCAGAACCTCAAGTTCCTAGAAAAAGAAGAGCATAACAAACCCAAAGCTCATACAAGAGAGGAAATTATAAAGATCAGAGCAGAAATGAATGCAATGGAGACTAAGAGAACAATACAAAAATTCATGAATCAAAGAGTTAGTTTTTCAAAAGAATAAATATAATTGATAAACCCTTAGCCAACCTTATTAAAAAAAGGAAAGAAAAGGCTCAAATCCATGCAATCAAAAATGAAAAAGTTGAAATCACAACAGATCCAGGAGAAACCCAAAGCTTCATCCATACTTACTT
>NW_004624753.1:25434753-25480970 GCF_000247695.1 Heterocephalus glaber | reverse complement strand
AACCAGGTGGCTGCCTGTGTGCAGCAGGGTGATTTGGTGTCTTCCACGTGGCTCAGGACCTCTGTAGAGTGCACAGATCTTCCTGTGTGCAGGGGGCTGATTCATCACATTCCATGAGACTGGGGACCTAGGTAGGGCGTGGGCAGACCTGCCTGTCTGCAGTGGGCTGATTAGGTGTGTTCTGAACGACTCAGGACCTAGGTAGGGCATGGGCAGACCCACCTGTCCGCAGCAGGGTGATTCTTCATTTTGCATTCTTATAGGCACTCCATACAAATAGATTGTGGAACATCTTGTTCTGAAAGCCACATTTATGAGCAGGATGGTGGGAATCAGTGAAGCCTGAGATGATCTTCAGTAGTTCTCTAACCTATTTGTTGTGGTTGTTGTTCTATATGGTTTTGCTTGTCCATATTTAATCACCTGAAGAGTTCAGATTGTACCCTAATGTAGTTTTCCCACATATTTCCACAACAAAACACATTGCTGATATTTCTGTTTAACACAGTTCTCTGACTGATTGCTACTTTCCAGGGGTAGAGGTTCCATGAAATGGGAGAAATTTCTCCTGCTCTTAGGTGCAGACAAACACTCTGAGAAATCAGAAAAAAAACTGAGGTCATTACCACTATGAAAATCAACAGCTATAATTGTAAAAATTAATGAATGGAGAGAAGAATGCATATTGTTTTCATTCTTGCTGCATACCAGGAACCACCTTAGATATTTTTTATATAATTATTAACATTTTACCATTATTCTGAGGTGGAAAATATTATATTAAAAAATTTTTATACAGAGGAAGGATATAGGGCTCAGGAATGTGGAAGACTTTCTGAGTCACTGAGATTCATAATTATGAAGAAATTTTTCATATAAATACATAGAATTCTAAAAAAGACAAAATGGAAAGAAATAACTGAAGAAGGGGCCAACTTATTTTAATATTATCTTGCTTCTGGAACCGTAACAGCCTTTATAATTTTAGTGTTTTCTATTTTAAAACTGTATATACACATGTATGTTCTTGCTACACCTTTGTAAATATTTTGAGTTTATAATAACTTCATATTACAGATAAGAAAATCATATGGTACAGATTGTAAGTGAGCCCCCTGGCACTAGAAATCCACATGTTCTGATTTTGCATCCCAGGTACATTTTCTCCTGTCCTGCTCTTAGCTTAAATTGATGAGATTTCTTTATTAAACATTTACACATTTTAGTTCTGATCTTGTGTCATCTTCTATATTGTATGACTTAAAAAGAGACTGAACTTGTCTGTTCTGAAATTTTACCTAATATTCCTTTCAACCCTGCATGGCTTTTTTTTTTCTAATTTAGACCTAGTTGGAAGAGACTGGTGATGTTTAGAATAATTAGCTCTTTCCTGCATCATTTACACTTAAACTTCATTTTCCTAATCTGAACTGAATATTCAGGTGGCAGTTTTAGATGGGGTCAGTGAGGGAGCTATTCTGATATTATATTTTGTTTTGGAATGTCTCTAGTCACATTCCCTTCTATAGTAAAAACAGCTTATGGGAAAAAAGCACATAAAAGAAAGACTGTGTACTGATTCATTTTTTGTAAGATTTGAAAACTATGGGGTTCTCTTTTTCAATATAGTCATGATGTAACAGCTTATGACATGCTGAGTAGTGGGCAGAAGTAGCTGTCACTGCTGTTATACTTTACTAGCCTTCCTTCTTGGACTGGGATGATGGGCTAACTGGGGAACAGGAGGAAATCTACTCAGGCCTTGCCCTGCACCTGGGGCTCAACCTGTCTGCTCTCTCTGGGAGCATGCAAAGTAGTAAGACTACACTGTTAATTAAGTGGTGTTGCCACCCACTGCTCTTCTTCTCTAAGAGGAAAAAGAAGTTCATATAGAAATTCCCAGTTCCTAGGCAAGTGATTATATGTTAATTCTTTGATTTCTCTTCTGATGCTCATTTAACAAACATTTGTTGAGTATCTTTCATGTGTTAGGCAAAATACTAGTTTGCAAGAATACAAATATATAAAATTCTCTGACCTCTGAATGCTTTCTTTGCAGGGGAAAGAAAAACAAAGGCTCAAAACTGTAGTATGCTGAGGGAAGTGCTATGGAATGGTGAAAGGATGTATATGACCTTCTTGTGACAGCGAAGAAGGAAAACTTGCCTCAATGTTGCTTCAGTTAAGGATGCAAGTGAGAGTGAGATAGGAAGGATTATATATAGTTTGGATTGTCTATCTGGGTCAGAGTGTAGTGAGACAGCATCTGCTGTGGGAGAACGGCTTTCTATGTGTGCCACAGGGAAAGAGGCTAGTGGTATTTTTGAGAGTCTGCATGCCTCATACCACTCCAATCAACCACTAATGTAGGGCAGGTAAACCCCAATACCAATCCATCTGGAAGATTTCTTGTCATGCACTCACTTGCTCATTCACTAGTTCGTGCATTTATGCATTTATTTACAAACTCTTAGAATAAATTCAGCATTACCACATGAGTTAAAAATCAAAACCATGATGAATGCCACTTTAATTGTTTTTGCTACATTTCACTTATTCCCAAAGTTAATCAAGATTGAGGGAGAGAGAATGGACAGTGACAGTGTGAGAACACAGCAGGCATGCATATTGTCCACTCCATTCCAAGCAGAAATGATGTTTCTTCCAACTCTATGGCTCTGCTGAGGTATAAGTGGGCAAAAACATCCCATTTCTGTTCTGCGTCACCCACTTTGCACATTCAGTCCACCCTTTGCCAGGACAGCTCATTTGTTCTGCTGAAAATGATCTCAGCTGCACTACTGGCCCTCGCTGCACCTGAAAAGTTCTCCCAGCTAATGCAGTCACCACGCTCTGCTTGGATGGGGCTTTAACTCAGAGCCTTTCATTGGACAACCTTGTAGAAGACAGAAATATTTGTAGTATACTTTAATAGTGGCGGGTCTCCCGCCTTTCTAGGCTCTCTGTCCTTGGACACATCTTTACCAGTCAGAGGAATTTTTCTTGTCACTGTGAGAACCAACAGGAAAACTGTGCTAAAACACCAGATGAATTGAAGTAAGATAGGCTACTAGTGATTACATTATTCCTACAAATAACAGTTAGAGCTCTTCTGTGATACAACATTCACCAGCAATGGAAGGCTGAGGAGCAGAAAGGCCTCTCCTTGCCACTTTGCGAAGGGCCACTCAGGCAGGCTTATGGCTGATGTGCCTGGAGTGTGCGCAAGTGTGAACTCTGCCACCTTTAAATCATTTGTCACACAGTCCCCACCTGTATTTCCTCAGGAGCTTACCCCAGGGCACGAGTGTCAGCACTTAAACCTCAGAGTGAATGTTTCATAGCCTGCCTGGAAGCTCCACCATCTGAATGAGTACATGTTAAGTCCTCACATAAGGACTGGTTCCTTCTAGGCTTCACCTAACAGGATATTTGTTAAGAAAGCTGTAATCAAGAAGAAATGGAGAAAAGTCTGAACTTCATTGAAAGGACTTGAAACAAACACCAAAACCTTTTCAAATACAGCAGAGCTGAAGTATGGTGGGTTCCAACAGGGAATGGGATTGTGCACCCCAACTTTCCTCACATTCTTGTGCAAGTCCTATAAGTTTGAGGATCTGTCAGCATTACTGCTGTCAGAGTTGCTTATTTCATATGTGATGGAGATAAATGCGTGACAGGTGAGCAGCTCTGTATTCTGACTGCAGGTAGACTTTTTATTGCTGCTGTTACTGTTTGTTGTTTGTTTGGAAGATAGAAGTTTTAAAGGCTGTGGTTTCTACTTTCAAGCACATTTGTATGTTTTTTCTTTTATCCAGCATGGAGTTCCAGTTTTCTCCTTAATGTCTAGAATAGTTAACTGTAAGATCTTATTTTCCCACTGGATTCTATCATGTAACCAGGGATATATATGTACATAGCCCAAATAAATGGCATCTTTCTTGAAAAAGGAGTTAAAACCATGGCTTTCCTCTGGACTTTCACGGCATTGTTGGAGACCGACAACTGACATATGTCAGAGCAGAGCTGAAGTTTAAAATATACTTCTTTATCTTTTAAAAATTTTTATTCTTGTTTATGTAATATGACTAACTCTAAACCTCTACTGTGAAATTAAATCTCTTCCCCAGGGATTTCTATAGATACTGGGTTATTAGGAATTTAAAAAACTTTATTATTGTTCATTTTCTACATAACCTTATACTCTATTTGCTCTTTATAGAATTCAGAATTTTATTAGATTTGAGTTGCTGCACCTTTTACTATACTCATAGTTTACTCAGCTCTAGATTTGTTCTCTTTCATGCTTCAGAAACTGTACAGTTTGAAAAGATGATTGGAAAATCAATCATTATCCTTTGTACTTACCAGCTATTTTTCGTGCAGTCCACAATATAATTAGAAGTATAGTTCATGTATCTAAATTAAGATGTAGTCCAAATAAACATGGTCTTAATTGACATAAGCTAAAAGGCCCTCAGATACTGGAGCCATGGAATGTTCTTGACAAATGGAGAGTAATATCATTAATAATAAATCATGTTTAGGATGATTTCTCAGGAACCATTTCAGCTTCATTTTTTTAACTCCCAAAACATAAATAAATCTTTTTAAATTTATTATACAATCACTAAAAGACTCATGGATTAGGGAAATGCACTACACCAGAAGTTTTATAGTGCTGCAACTGACTAAATATACAGATATGTTCAGAAATATTAAGGAGTGGATATCTATAACCTTTGAAGTAAAGGATTAAATTTCTGAAATAACAAATATATCAATAAAGTAGGTATAAGTTAAGATGTTTCTGAGTAGTGCAATGGTCCTAATCAAAAGACTTGATCCCTCTACTTTAGATGGTTTGGAGATATCATTGTGGCCTGTACACAAGAGTTAGAGAATACACTGAGACAGCCTGATGACTTCAGACATTCCAGAAGATTCCATGATTAATGTGAGCTCACTAGTGAGCGGTACTTATACTCAGTAACAGAATTGCACCCATTTGGATAAATTTTTTTTTCATTTTCTATTATATACTTAAGGAGATGCATTCATATGTAATATATTACATAGGAAATCATGATCATCAAAGAGACTTTAACTTAAAAAATGTACATTTGTTTATCCACCTATTAGCTTGATTTGCTCATTTCTTATTCTATCCTTATATCAAAAATAGTCATCAGAAATATTTATATAATTTTATGTAAATTAAAAATAAATTAAATCAAACAAGTTGTAAAATCAAATTTTTCAGGCCTCAGCAGAAAAAGATTCTGCACAAATTTTCTTTATAGAGACCTTTCATTTTACTTTTTCTTTCACTCTCTGAAGTTTTTTTTTTAATTCAGTTCTGGAGATTAGACCCAGGATCTTAACATGGAGATGTATACCTAGCATAGCCCTTTTTTATTTTTTATTTTGAGATGAAGTCACGGTAAATTGTTAACTTGCTTATGCTGGGCTCGAACTTGTCAATATTCCTGCCTAATGAAAATTATTTTTATTATTTTAAATATACCAGTTTATGGATCTCAGTGTAAGAATTTGTTACATTTGTACAATATGTGATGATCAAATAGGGAAAGCTAATATTTCAATCTCCTTAAATATTTTTCTAAGTTTTTGAAGAATATATAATAATTTTACTTATTTACAGGGTAAAGTGTAATACATCACTACATACATAAAATATGTTAATCAAATTAGGTCAATTAATATGCATCTCATTATTACTCGTGTTTGAAGCTGTTAGAGTTATATCCAAAATATCCCGCCAAAATCATGTGTACAAAAATAAGACTTTGGTTGGGGATTGGATCATGGGAGTGCTACCCTCATGAGTAAATTAATTCATTGATGAGTTCATACTTGAATGTGTTGTGGGGAAGTACAGCAGGGTTGGAGGAGACAGATAACTGGGGCATGACCTCAAAGGGTGTATTTTTGTTCATGGTTCCTCCCTCCTGTCTCTGTTTCCTGAGGGTCATGGTTTGAGCATCTTTTCTTCACAATGCCTTTCTGCCACGCCCTGTCTTCCTTGGAGCCAGCTCATCATGAACTGAACCCCCTGAAACCATGAGCTAAAGTAAACCTCTATTCCTTTATGATGTGGGTATTAGTTATTTTGTCCTAGCAATTGGAGGGTGACTAATACAGAATCTATCAATCCCTTTTCTTCAACTTGTTCAAAAATTATATGATAGATTCATGTGAACATAGTCCCTCCATTTTTCTATAAATCACCGGAACCTTACTACTTCTCTCTAACTGTGTTTGGGTGTCCATTCTTCAAACTATGTCTATCTCCCTTCCACCTTACCTTTCTTAGCCTCCAGTAATCATTAGTACACAACCCAATTAACCTTTTCTAACATCCACATATGAAAGAGCCAGTGTTGCATTTGTTTTTCTGTGTCTGAGTTATTCCACTTAATATAATGCTCTTCAGATCCATTCATTTTCCAGTAAATGAGAGAATGCAATTCATTTTTTGGCTAAATAATATTTAATTATATATATTCTTTGTATTTTGAGCTAGCTGTTATTATGAAATCTTTTTCATCCTGAATTTTATTTAAGTCTTCTCTTTTTTGGTCTGGCTAAATGTTTCTATATTTTATCTTTAAAAACACAAACTTTCATTAATCTTTCTTGATTTTTTTGTCTTTATTTTATGTTTTGTGCTTTGATCTCGTATCACCTATGATTTTGGTTTTGGCTTGCTTATTTGTATATCCTTGAGATACATCATTAGGTTGCTTATTTGAATACTCCTTTTTCATGTAGATATTTAGTTCTATAAACTCCACTCAGTATTATTGTAGCTGCATTATATACATTTCAGTATGCTGTGTGTTTATTTTTGCTTCTTTTAAGAAATTATCTTTTGACTTCTTCAATGACCCATTTTCAGTGGCATGTTTATGAATCTCCATTAATTTGTATAATTTCTGAACTTGATTTTGTGGTTATTTCTAGTTTTATTTGGTTCTGGTCAGGAAAGATACACAGTATGATTTTGATTACTCTTAAAATGTGTTCAGACTTTTTATGGTCTAATAGCTTATTCTAGAGACTGTTCCATACACTCATGAAAAGAACATATACTGTATTCAGGAGATGTTGGATTCAAAGGTCTTTAAATGCCTGTTGAGTTCATCAGTATAACTCCAGTGATTTTTTGGCTATACTTTCTGTCTGGAAGATCTGTCCACTGATCAGGACTACTGGGAGAGACTACATTCTCACCTTATTAGTGTACTTGAGGCTGCCTTTCTTTTAAAAGTAATATTTGGGTTATAAAAGTGAGTGCTCTGGCATGAGGTGAACATACACTGGCAATTGTTATATCTTCTTGTTGAGTTAATATATTTTCATCATATATTGATCTCCTTTAGCTCTTTATTGTTTTGCCTTTAAATATACTTTATCTAATATAAGAATAGTTACTCCTGCTTGCTTTTGGTTATTTTTGTGTGTATGGAATATGTTTTTGTAGTCTTTCTGTTGAAATATTTGCAGTTTATCTGGCTCTGAAATTTATATTAAAATCATTGGTAATTATAATTATTGAATTATATAATAAATGTTAAGAAATTTAATCAAAGGGGTTACTGACATGATTCTTTATATAAATGTTAGATTTCAATTCAAAAGTACATCACTTAAAATAGTCATTTTTACTTATTTGTTTTCTCATAATGTATTCATGAATGTCACAATGCTTTCTAGCATATGAAAGTAGAATTATTGCTTGTTATCATGCAAGAGTACCTGTGTTCTATTCCTAGCAGCACAAATATATATAGGCAGTGGACAAAGTAAGAATAATGAACTTCAAACTTTGTATAACAAACAATAGAGCATAATTTGTTTTTAACTTAATTTAAGCTTTATTTACTCTTATTAAATAAAATTAAATTTTGAAAAAAGTAAAATTTCAGTAATTTCCTCCCAACTCTTATCACCTAGAGAGTCAGGTATTAAGAAGAAATCTAAAACTTGACTTTTATAAACAGAGCCTCTTTTTGCCTTACCCAGAGCATATGAAGTATTCCACAATGAGGACACACCAGGCTCCTTAATTTGAAGCCATAAAAATGCCAAATACTGCCATTTTTCTCAAGTAATTTATATTATAGTTAATGGGAACCAAACATCTGATAAACAACATCTGTCATTTTAGACAATGTCTGACAAGTTTTCATTACACTCAATTCTCATGCTGTTACTTTCTAGGATTTTTTTTTTTCTCTTCGCAATTTACTAGTCAGATAAATGAGAGGGGATTACCTTTACTGGAAATTTAACTGAGAAGGAATTGGGTCTCTGATGCTACTGAATAACAGCCTATAAGAAGTTAATGATCTTCTGAAACCAAGACTAGAGGGAAATTATACCCACAGATTTAGTGGAAAAAAGTAAAAGGAATCAGGTTGTACTTATGAGGCTGTATCTAAATGCAAAACACTGTAAACAAAGGGGAAAAAAGAGCTTATCCATAAAAGAGAATTTCCTGCTCTTTCTTTAGATGACTCAGTATCCTTATTTGTGTTTTTTGAGCCTCAATTTTGAAGTTAAATAGAAACAAGAAATCCACATTTTTAATAGTAATGTCTCAGCATGATTATCATGAAGGGACATGAAAATATGTTAAATTTTCTGAGAAGCAGCACTTTAAAAATTGGTTTGATTTTTAATTAAAAATATTCTGTCAGAAGATCATAATAATCAAATCCATCATAATTTCAAAGGGGATCCAAAAAAATAGAATGGTCATTTCTTAATTTTTTCAAACGGGTTAAATGCCACATGCTTATACTCCACTCAGGATACTCAGGATCAGGACTAATTTGTGCAGCACAGATTATTAATAAACATTTTTCTGAGTAACAGCTGCAAAGTTGAATGTCAACACTTCATTTCAGATACAGTATTAATGGACCAGAAGGTAGGTCCCATGGATGTATATTTTTTAAAAATTCTTTAAAGAGATTAAGTTGACCTCCATAAGTATATATTCTATTTTCTAGAGTCACTGGTGAGCCTGTCATATGAGGTTTACTTGTACCTTCTCAGCTCTTTTGACCCTCATTTCTTGTACAGTTGTAAGCCAAATGTCAGTTGAGCACCCTGCTTCCTGGCATTTATATAAATGGAATTTCACTTATACCCACATTGAAGGTCCTATAGTTTTGACAACCTTCAAAGAGGTTTGCAAATTCTCAGTGATTTTATAATTTCTAGGTCATTTCTTTAGTCTAGTGTTTCTACTGGTTGTCCCAGACTTCAAATTATCCAGTCTTTTTCCTCTTCCTGTTGCTCCGTCAGCTCCCCCCTCCTGTCCCTCCCACCACCATGCGAGTCACTGACACAGAACATAGGTGGACACAGCTGCATGTTCTGAGCAGGTCAGGGATTCTGAGAACCTATCTTATGGGATGCACTTCAGCTTCCATCCTTTCTTTGTTTCCTTTCTCTTCTCCCAAATATAAGTGTTGCTCAAGTGTTTTCAATATTTTACTGTGGTTTTGATATCTTATATAACCACATCTTCAAAAAAAAAGGAATTTAAAATTTACTTTCTAAGGCAATTATTTTTCAAAATGTTGCTCCTTGAAATATACTCTTCCCCTGAAATCCTTTTGTTAGCTACTAAGTAACCCTTTCCCTGTGGCTGTTTTCAGGTTAAATCATCACAGTGCTTTCTCTTCTAAAAGTAAGCCCAGTGAATTTAGTGATATCAAGGTCTTCCTAAAAATTAGGACAAAAATTGGGATGAAATCTGATTGGCTACATTCTTTTAGTCTATATTGGAATTATCATGAATGAAAAAATGATAGTCTTTATCGATAGAAACCTGTGGTGTTTGAAAGCGACTCCTAACTTCATTAATCAATTTAAGGAAAGTTTAGAGTAGTTGCCATACTCTCAATACTATTTTGAACCCTGGAAATTTGGTTTTAAAAAAAGATTTTAAAAACATGCAGTGAAGAGACAAAAACAAAACAATAAACATTATATATTTCATGATAATAAGTATAAAAGCCAGAAAACACTTAAGGATTCATAAGAAGCAATGAAATCATGAAAAATGTAGAATTTTAAATATGTTGATCTGGAAAAATTTTAGCACATGGTAAATGAAAGGAGAAATTTTTTCTACTCATATTACATGCATATCCCTGGGTAAGGAGAAACCAAAGTCCACTTCTGGGGAAGAAAAATGTTATGGAAACAAATCTCCATCAATGTAGTTGGTGAGTTGGAAGGACTGGAGGTTGAGGATAAAGTACAAAAACTAAGGAGAAGCTTTCAACATCTCAAATATCATCTTAACACAAGGCAACAGTATCCAGCTGTTGGAAGAAATGGGAGACTATGCTGCACCAACACTATCTGCATGAAAATCCAGTTCAAATGCATCCTGGAAGTGGTCTATTTATTTCCAGACCTATGTATTTTTTTACTTTAGTGTCTACTGTTTCTCCTACAATTTACAACTCAATTTAAAAATGATATATACAAAAATTAATAAAACATAAGTGAGTTAAACTCAATTATCCAGACTTTGGAGCTATTAAACATACATTTGAAATGAATATGACTATATGCTTAGGAAGTTAATGGAAAATAGACAATATGCACAAACAGTTTTAGAACTTCATTAGGGGAATGACATAAGAGACAAAGGCAAATTGTAGAAACAATATATATATATAATATATATACAATATATATATACAATATATAAAATATATACATACACACACACAAGCCAAGAGAGGAAAAGTCTTTTAAATGGACTCGACAATAGACATACCACAATTGTAGTATTCAGGGGACCACAATATCGATTATGCCCAAAGCAGGCTGTAAGCAGTGCAGGCTGTGAAGAGTTAACCCCACAATTGGCTTGTTTATAGAAGTGAGTCTGGTCGAAGCCTACATGTCGAGGTCAGGGTAACTCACACCCAAATTCCATTCCCACAGTTAAAACCTTCTTACTAGATGGACAATGTTCTAATTATAACCATATATTTTGTCTATTTTGTTACTAATTTGAGAATGCTTTGTCTTTTCTTTAGGAGCCTTGCTTACATTAATTTCCATAGAAAATGCACGGATATACCTCCTCACACATAGTTCTGCCCTTTCACATAGCTCGCCTTTAGCCCAATCGATTACCAATAAAAATAAATGGCTTGGACTGGCCAGACCTTTATTGGTTGGACTGGCATTGGTCATCCTGGCCCCCACTTTCTATCTATCTTAGTTCTTTTAGTTTTTTTTTTCCCCTAAGGCCTGTGTCATACACTGGGCAGGAGACTGGAGCCTGTGCAGAATTTTCCAGTAATGTTTTAGGGGTCCCCAGCAATGGAAAGTCTCCATAGACTTAAGAATGAGTCAGTAGAAATTACTTAAAAGTGACGGCAGGGGAATGGGGAGAAATAAGAACCAAGATATATCATGTAAAGGTAAAATTCCCAAAGATGAATGTCAGCATATTGTGTACCTAAAATGTACCAATAAACTTAATAAATAATAAAAAAGTGAAACAAACAGAAGGAAATAGAAAAGAAGAAAAGCAAAGAAAAGCAAAAAAAAAAAAAAAAAAACAAAGCAAAAGAAAAGAAAAGAAATACACACCACTTCCGTAGAAAGAGACACATAACCTCCAAAGCTGGAGAAGCAAGGCTCTCGGACAGTTCGTTAAATGGTTCTGTGGAATCCAAGAAGGAGAAAGTAAAGAAAATTGCAGAGTTAAATGGGACCTCTAATCCTCTTTTTAGGGGGAATCTCCACACTGATTTCCATTAGACTATATATATATATTTTTTTTTAAACATGAAAGCCAAATAAAGAATAAAGTTAGTTATCTATTTCTTCTTTTTAAAATGTTAAACCAATTCAAATGGTGTCAAAGATTGTGTTTCCCTTTATCACAGTCTACAGGGAAATTCCTAGACTTCTAAATAAAACTTGGAACATATTGACTGTCTTAATTTAAAGATCACTTCTGGTGAGACTCTCATCTGCCGCTCTGTGGACGTCTGGCTGAACAAGTAACTTTTATGAATATATAAAGACAGAGAAAAAGTCAGAAATGATTTTAATGGCAAAAAGTATGTTTCATAGTCAAAAAAATTATCCTTTATCAAATATACTATGAAGTATACTATAATTTAGAGTAATTTGACAACTAGTGTATCTTTGTTGGTATGGAATCCTTGTCTTATTTTGTAGTTATATCTTTTAAGTGTCAGAAAACTTTTTCGGACACATATTAAGACATTATCTCCTATGCTATGACCAAATTTGGGGAAAAGTATTTAAGTTAAGCTTTTTAAAAAGTGTAATAATGTTAAATATTTAAAGGGCACTTACTGATGGGCCCCCAGATTTTACAAGAGGCATCATTGTCTTAATTCTCCTTAGCCACTGCTGAATTCATGGGTAAAATAGGTATCATATGGTTAAGATTACTTCCAATAATAATATGAGATGTATAGGAGTGAATTATATCTGAGAGAATGAAAATTAAGTAATACATGAAATGAACTGAAAATATAATAATTCTTACATTCTTAGTGATGAAACTTTAAATATACCTTAAAATATCCCTTTAATTTACTTCTTTTGATTTCTGAGGCTGAAACAGGTATATCATGACTTAATTGTTACCAGGGAGAGAGAAGCTAACATGCTCTTAAGGCACATGATTAATCAATTGTAAAGTTTGAAATGAATCAAGATATCCTTCTTCACATTTAGATTCAGATGACTTTATCTTTTGATAGTCTCCCCAAATTTATATTGGATTGACTATACATTTACTAGATAAAATATAAGATACTCACTTTAGTGTGAATTTCAAATTTATAGGCACTTTAAAAAATATGTGCATGTCTGAATATTACATGTGACATAGTAAAACAAACCTTTATTTGAAATGAGATTTTAACTGAACATTCTGTTTTTTCTTAGGTTGGCTTTGGTTAAACCTGTCAATACTAACTGGCTGAGGAACCTAAAGGACTAGATATTAAGAAGTTGAATAATAGATAACTTCAAAATACAAAACAAAATCAATGTACTGTAGGTATCCAGTATATGCAAAACAATTTAAAATAAATTAAGAATCAATTAAAAGAGCAAATGAAGACATCTCTAGCAGCTCATAATCCACAAAATCAATGGCTTATATTTATCTTTTTAAAATATCAGTGGTTCGTTTGTGGTTTTGCTCTTTTGCTCTGTAATAACTGCTTGTTCAGTGTAAGACGTTTTACACATCTTGTGGCCATGTGGTAGTTGGGCACTGAAGACTCAGAGGTGGATGTAAAGGTAGCTTCATTATTGATCCATTTTCAATGCCAGCAGGGGAGGAAAAGGCATGGATTTAAACTGAGTGTTTAGGGATAGGAGTTCAGGAGCCCAGGCCTTGAAGCAGAAATTTGGGGTTCAACCCTTGAATCTGCAGCACACTCTGCTATTTTAGGCAATTTACTTAGTTTCTTCTTTAGGAGTCTTCATAATTCTAGTTTTCTGGAATTGGTATAAAATGCAGTGACAATGTACATACAGATTTATTAATGGCACAAGGTATCATGTAAGTGGTTTTTGCTCTTGATATTATCACTCATTTTATCAACTTGACCAATACAAGAAAAACTTTGGTTTTACCTAAGTAATAAAACTGAAAACATACTAGCAAGAGTAATGGAATGTAGTCATTTAATATAACAACATCTTTATGATAGGAGTTAGGATATGGATGGACAGTTAGGACTATGCCCAGGAGAAGGAGAAGGAATTTCTTAAGCAAAATGGAATGTACCAAATAAATAAACCTCTCCCTGAAACTTGGCTGGTTTTCAAGGAATTTAGGATGGCTACATAACTGCACTTTTACACTCTGCTTTAGGAAGCTCAAGTCCTAGTCCTGTGATGAGCAACCCCAGACGCTGAGCAAATCCTCACACTTTGCTTGTTCATAAGAAGTTCTAGGCTACCCGTTCTGAACCTCCAACCCTATCAGCAGGAGTTTATCATTTTCTTTCTCAATAAACTATCGTATTTTAGAGCCTCTCACACTGTTTCTTTAACTTCATGTATCTCCAAACTGGCGTTAACATCTAGAAATCAGTCAACATAAAATAACTTATCATTGCATGCCTGGTACCTTAAGCAGATTTTAAAAGTAGGCATCTATTATCCTCTGTCTCCTTACTAAGTCCAATGTCATTTTTGGTAACATTTAGAAATTAGTCAACATAAAATAACTTATCATTGCATGCCTGGTGCCTTAAGCAGATTTTAAGAGTAGGCATCTATTATCCTTTGTCTCCTTACTAAGTCCAATGTCATTTTTGCTTGTATGAGTGTATCAATCAGATGTAATTCGCATAAAACATTAACAGATGAATTATCCATGAGTGTACTCTGCCTCTCTGTTCTTTATCAGTCTCATTTTCCTTGATGCCACTAGATTGTTTTTGGAATATGAATGTAATCCTTGAATTCATATCATAGCATGATATGAATTATTAAGATATCTTCTCCATAGGGACCAAATTAAAAATATAGTTAATAGTATGACTAATATAAACATATAATTAATCATAATACTTATTTCAAAAAATATTTGTGGTTTTAGTTAATTTAAGAAGTAAAATGATATATATGCATTTGACCTAGGCCATTTAATAATTTTTGCAATTTGGTAAGAATTATTTTTAAATAGCACTTAAAAATAAAATGAAAGAATGATATGAGTAGTATATGAATTGAGTTATTTAACTTCAAACTGTAATGTTATTTTGAATTCTTACCATCTCACACAATGATTTCTACATGAGATCATTAGCTTGTCTTCTCTGATACACTTCCCCTCCAATTCAACCAAATCCTTCCTAACAGAATGTTTTGAGCAGTCAAAAATAAGTAAATTCAGGTGATACAAATATTCCTGTGGTGCTAGAATATGAATAGTCCTTGCTTAACATAATTTTTATATTCATGGATTTCAGTTTACATGGCACCAGTCCTCCAACAACTTGTTTTAAATTAAGGAAAACATAGTATATTAAGTGTGAGCAAGTGTATAAGATTCAGTGTGTGATGTTAACTCCAGTCCACCAGTTGCTAGGCCAATAAAAGATGCTCTGTATCACCTGTGACTAATGGTGCCCTATCTTTCCAAGAACATTAACAACTGCCTGGTGCTTGTTGTTTAGTTCATACATACCCAGGAAAGCTTGTAGTCATGTGGCCTGCTTGTCTCCTACTGACACTCATGGCATTTGCAAAAATAGATACTCAAAAACTGAATTGCTCAAGAGAGATGAAAGTGAAGCAAAGAAACAAATAGTTAAAAATCTGGAACTGAAATTTTATACAATATGAATAGAAGTACAGCCTAAATACCTAATGTGGAAATGTTGATTTTTGTCTCCATTTGGAGAAGCAAAATTTGCAGCCAGAATGATTCCTGAAGGTGAACTCGTCAGCAAAATGGAGAAAGGGGCTGTGTTGAAAAAGAAAAGAAGATCTCATAGGAAGTAGTGCTAGGAAAAAAAAAAAAAGCTTTAAAGTGACATTCAGGGGCTTTCCAAGTAACAAAATATTAAAAATGAGTCCAAATATTAAAGGGAGAATGACGATTTGTCAAGTAATAGAAGTGATGGTTACTCCATTTAAATTATATGAGAAAAAGAAGGAAGAACTGTACAAACCACTTTTAACTTTTTTTTAAGAAGTGAAATGTTTGTATCTTCAGTGAAGCAGAAGACATTAGCATTTATCTCACTTTAATTAGTAATATTTTAAATAAACATCGGTTTCCCTGATATATATATATATCAGGAAATATATATAGTATATATATTTATATATACTATATATTATATAATATATTTTATATATCTTATATGTTATATATATATATATATGTTAACAGTAAGAATTCTAAACATTTGGTGAAATTGTAAAAGATCATAGCTTTCCTCATCAATTGTTGAGATTTTGGTGCCACGCTGTGACATGCAGCATACAGGATCCGCACTTCTATGTGGAGAGGGATTCCAGCATGGGGTTACCATTAGCTTCCAGACCCGCCAAATGATGAGAGTGTGTCACCTGAGGAACCTAAACATTCGTCAGACTTTTTACCAGAGACCAAACAAACAAAGCATAAATCTTCAAAAATTGTACTTGAGATTTTATATAAAATCTTATAGTAAACAAGGCAAACCTGAAGAATAAACAAAGCCACAGCTCTAGAGTCTAGCTGTAATGGTGAAGAGAATAGGACACAGGTCACTGTTTTCTATTTAGCTGTTCAGTTTTCTTTGCTTTCAACTCTGCTTTCAACTGTTGATCCCAACTTCTGTCTGACAAATGCAGTTTAATACCCAAAGGTATAACCACTAAAAACTCCCTTTGCCAACTGTGTATGAGGTAATTCATACTAGAGAACTATATGGAGATCTTTACAACAAAAAAGCTTGTGTGTGTGTGTGTGTGTGTGTGTTACAGTACATTTAACAGTATTAAAATTATTGGTTACAATATATGCCCTAGTTTCATACATTAAAAAAATTATGATGAGACAATACGGTCTTATGATGTAGTTTTATATGAAACTCACTAGTGGATGTTTAGATTTAATATGTCAGAGGCTGTTTTTATCACATCTGCTACATATGGAAGACATTAAATAAGGATTATAAAACTTTAAGTGTGCATATAAATAAAATGTGAAATGAATAATTTGACTACAATGTTTATAACATTTCCTCAGTTCTAGAGTTTAAATCCTGACTATTTTTGTGATATAAAGTATAACTAATATGGAAATAAATTTACATGTATAAATTTGTGCATATAATTTATATAATAAATTTAAACATAATTATATATGTATAATATCTATAATTATAATACATGTATTAGTGTATCATAATTGTTTATATAATATTTACTATAGATTATGCATTATGTTATATTAATATTTATATATATTGTTGCATATTATATATTCTATATTATTCAATGTTATTTATTATATTATGTTAAAATATGTATTATAAAGTATTACATTATGTAATAATTATATGTATAATTTATATAATAAATTTTATTCATGTAGAAGTTGTATTCATATACATTAATAGAGAAAATCTTTTGTTTCATTAAGAGCAACATTTCTTGAAAGAATCTCTAAAGGAACTAAAAGCCAGCCCTGAAACTGCAGAGTGAAGCTATCTTTGAAGTCTAAATGAAAATTGTTGATAAAAAATAATCCGTTTCCTTTTCCCCACCTCCCACGCTGTTTGACTTTTGGAAGTAAAAGATTCCTCCACTTACTTTTCTTGAGATTTTTCCTTCAAGTCATTACTCTTTTAGTTTTCACTTTTCAGAGGACGATCATGTTATTATTATAAATTTCCAGCTCATTTAATCTAAACACATTTTAACTTTAGACAGCTTGAATAATATGGTCAAAAAAATATACCGTGAATTCAAGATTTGGGATATTTAGCCAGCTGAACTTCAGTGAGGGGTCTGTTACAGTTTTAAAATCTCAATTTGGAGAGAAAATTTACGTCTTCTCTTATTGTGAAAATTTTGCTAATATTTCTTTGGTTTTATTATTTTTGAGATGAATAGACCTTGTAAAATTTTGTTTTAAAGCATTCTCCATAAAATAAAAAGCAACATTTGTATTAAAACATTCAATTGGAAATTATGAAATATGATTTTTTGACAGATATCTTCAAAACAAGTTTATAATTTAATGTGAAATCTAGACAATTGATGAGAATGCATTCAGGTTGAGAACTCAATCAGAGAATTAAGTTGCAAACTCCTGTATGTCACATAATCCCTACATTGAGTTGGAATTTCACAATACCCCTTACTTAAGTTCGCTGGATACCATTTTTGCAGTCTTTCTGAACGTCTAGCAGACAAAGCCAATGGAACTAGCACAGGACCCTCTGCAACAAAGCCTGGGAGGCTCTGCTATAGTGAACACTTTACCTAACAACATTTCAGAGGATGGTGAAGCAAAGCCATTAATGTGCAAGAGTTAGTAACAATGAAAGCAAGTATTTTACAACCAGTGTATTCTGGAGTAGAGAAAAATGACTGCTCTGATAAGATCTAAGTACTAAATTCAAGGAAATTCTTTACTACTTTAAAATATTTTATCTAATGCTAAAATTATGAATTAGCCATACAAGCACAGTGGCAAAAAATGAACCAAGAAATGGGTCTATTGATGAAAAAAATGAAATCTGAGAGAGTGTATAGGGAAAAACTGTCTGAAAGAAAAGTAAAACCAAATTAACAAAAGTGAAATAAATTTGACTAATTTATTTTCCCTAATATATACAAAGTATATCATTTCTACTCTTAAGCAATAGATTATATTACACATGAAGCAGTCAAGTTTTTTTACTAAGTCTTTATAATGTGGTGAGTAGGATGTATTTCAGCACAGATTAGCTAAACTCCCAGAGCTTCAGGACATGTGGTTAGTGGATCCTGTAGTGGATGGATTTGGACACACAATATTTTCTCAATATTAATAAGCATCTAGAGGGATAATCTCTTCTTTTTCTTTCATTGGAAAAAGAGCAAAATTATTTGTTCACTTTCCCATTCCTATCTATGGATCTCTACTCAGAATGACGTATATTGCTTTTGCTTTTTTTTTTTTTCTGTTGTTCATGAGTATTGCAAGAACTTTTATCAAATAGAAAAAAAACTTTAATCAAGGGCCGATTTCAGGTTTGATTCTATTCCTGTTGATAGCTTTATCTTTGTTGGTATATTGATTTATACTTTATCTGTGTAGCACAGAAGTACTTATTTCCTCCTGTACTGTAGCACCGGAAAGCAAATCTGTGTATAAAGTGTTTTTGCCTGGCCATTAGGCCCTTGAAACGTATCCTAAGTGTGGTGAAACATACAAATAATTCATTTTCAAAATATATCAATGGCTTAATAATGTAGAAAGGAATAGTCACTTAGATTCCCTCTACATTTATCAGCAGGCTATAGCAGGTTAGAAATGCATAGTGATAGGCAAAATATTTAGACAAATAGACATGCATTTGCAACCTACCATGATGATTAGATGATACATACTTACATTAGATAATTTTTCTGAATTCATTTATTGGTTTTAGTTGATTAAACTAACCTTTAAATCATAAAGAGAAGGCTGGTACCTTTGACTAGTCAAAAATGAATTAATCAGTTGTATAAGAAAATATTTCAACAGATATGATGTGCCAGGACTTACTTTAGAAGCAAATGACCAAAACAATGCTATAGTTTTTCAGACAAGGATAATGATATCATAACCAGAAATACTCAGAAAGACATCACTGTGAAAGGCTACACTTTTGTTTTGAAGAAAACAGTGAAAATAGTGAAGACAATATGCTATCAAAGTTACAGAATAATATGAAAAAATCCACTTGCCAGGAAATCACATGATGTGTTTAGAAAGAAAAATAGAACCTACCTTATGAAATTTTGGGGGTACAGAATTAGGACTTTCTAAAAGAGACTATAAAGCTATTGTGTCGACATAAATAACAGATTGGCTATTTTAGACTGTTGACTAGTTATTAATAATGAGTCAGACCTTCAGGAAAGAAATTCTAGAAATGATGTCTAGATTAATTCTAATATAGGTACCTTTTGTTTGTATTAATTTTCTATTTTAAACATGGTTTTTACTTACAGTACTCATAAGATTTCAGCAGCAATTTTTTATTCCTGCTTAAATAAGTCTAGAAACCAGCCTTGGATTCACTGAAAACAAATGTTTTCAAAACAAAGGTAGTTAATGCAAAATGCTAAGAATAAGATGATGATACCAAAATTATTATCACCTACAATAGAGAAGGAAAAAAGACAGGGAAAGAGATGTGAATTGGCTATGACTAGTTTCCCTCAATCATGCAGGAGCCCAATCCCCAAAATCATAAATAATAGTATTCAGAGGACTGGAGTTCAGTCTGACTAAGGTATTCACATGTGGGCTTTGGTAGAATGATTCCTTTACATTAGGTCACTCGAGTTGAGCCCCAGTTATTGAACCCTGGTGACTTTATGAGGAGAGGAAGAGAGGGTGCACTTCAGGAAAGACACAAAAGACTGCACCTGCTCTTTGGAACTCATTTCAGAATCATGAGCCAAAGAAACCTTTTATCTTTACAAGGTAACTTGCCTCTTTTAATTCATTATAGTGACAAAAGGTTGACCAACACAGAAAGGTTTGCCAATTTTCTCAAATTCACTCAGTTCATGTATGAGGAAAGTAGATAGCTAATTTAAATCAATTTAATGGCAGAGATATTTTTTCTACATTGTATGTTATGTTTGACCACATACAAGAATTTACCATTTTTTATGAAAATCATATATTAAACTCTTTCACTATTCTTAGTAGGTCAATAAAAAAAGAAATGACAAGATTCAAGGAATAACCACATTTGACTCACTAGTTAAAAAGTAAAGAAAATCCTGTGGAATAAACCTCAATAGCTATTTCTCAAAAGGAGACAAGTAAGTGACAAAGTATGTATGAAAACAATGTTCAACATCAGTTACCCTCACGGAAATGCAAATTAAAATTACAATGAAGCATCATCTCCCAACCAACAGACTGGTTGACAAAAAAATAAGCAGAATATGAGTATAATGTGAAAAATTTAGTATTTGCTATAAATGACTATAACTTTGTATTTAGATTCTAAAAAGAAAGGGAAAAGAAAGTTCAGGGTGTATATTTTGGAAATTTATTAAGTGCATTTCCTGCTTCATAACAGGAAGAGTGGCTATAACCAACCAACTAAAGATGGCAAGTGCCAATGAGTATGTGGAGCAAAGAGAGCACTTGAACTCTATTGGAGGGAAAATACATTGGTGCAGACAGCACAGAAAACAGTATGAAATTTCCTCAAAAAACTAAAATTAGAACTACAGTGTAACCTAGCAACCCCACTAATGTGTATATATCTGAAGGAATTGAAATCATTATGTTGAAGTAACATTTGCATTAATCATGTTTATTTTAGCACTATTTACCAAAGTTAAGAAATGGCAGCAATGTAAGTATCCATAAACTAGTGAATTCATAAAGAAAATGTGGTCCACACACACCATGAAATACCATTCATTCATAAAAACAAATGAAATCCTGTCAATTGTGTCAACATAGGTATGACTGGAGATCATTACATTATGTAAAAGAAGCCAGGCACAGAAAAACAAATGTGGCATATTCTCACTCACATGTGTAATCTAAAAAACTTGTTCTCATAGAAGTAGAAAGTAAGATGGTGGTTCCCAGAAATCAAAGAGTCTAGAGGAAGGGAGGTGTGGAGAGAGGCTGAATGGGTACTAAGTTACAATTAGAGAGGAGAAAGGAATACTGATATACTATTGTACAAGAGAGTTACTGTGCTAATAACTGTTCTAGCGTGTTCCAAAAAACTGTAAGGAAATGATTTGAATTTATCTGCCATAAAGAAATACATGTTTGAGGAAATAGATATGCTTAACAGTAGTTAAACATTATACAATGTATATGTGTTTAAATATATCACACAGCATTCCATTAATATATACAATTATATTTTATGTGGGTTAATTAAATTTGATTTAAATGAACAAATGGGGAGTGCGACATTTTTCTCAAAACTGTAAGAAAGTTATTCTTCAAAAAATATTTCACAGCTTTGTAGCAGTTAGTTTCAACTTGACTGGCTTTGGGATTTGCCCTGGGGAATGGCAGGGGACACTTCTAGATGTGTTTGGGTGGGGCAAGGAGATGAAGCCTCAAGTTCTATGTCTGGTCACTCCCAACTTCTACTCTGGCACTCTTCTCCTGATTTGAGTCCTGGCCACCTTGAATTAAGCATCTTTGCTCTGCCAACCTTATGTCATGATATTTCTACCTTGGAGCCATCTGACCATGGACTAATACCTCAGAAATCATAAGCCAAATCAAACCTAAATTACAAAATTAGGATTTCCCACCTTTTATTTATATGTGTTGGATATTGAATCCAGCAATGAGAAAGTTATCATGCCTATAAATCCAACATATATAAATGACCCCAGGCCTCACCCATGCTAGACAAATACTCTACCAATAAGCCATATCTCCAGACCATATTTCTTTTTTTAAAAGATAATATTGTTTAAGGAGGGGCTATTATTTACACAATTTTAATTTACCTCCTACACTTGTAATATATTGTGGATAAATTTTTAACAAGATAAATATTACCCCATATCTACAATTTCTGACAACATGATAGGAAAAAACAAAATTGTACATCTTGTGTGATTATATTTTACCTCTTTCCAGCACATTCTGTTTTTGCAGACTGGTTGACAAATGATGAGCAAGATATAAGTAAAAAGTGAAACATTTAGTATTCTCAATAAAAGATTGTAATTTTCTATTCAGAGTTCAAAAGGAAAGAGCAAAGAAAGTTTAAGGTGTTTATTTCGGCTAAATTGTTAACTGCATTTGCTATTTTATGAGATGAAAGAAAATGGCTCTCATCATAAATGCACATTTTAGATAAAGCCATATAGCCATGTATATATGCATAAATTGGCTGAGTCTGAAAAGAAAATAAAACCATTATGTTATTCAAAATAATATAAAAGATGAGTCATTCTTTTCCTTCCAAAGCTTGTTCTCTTTTTTTTGTTGTTCTATATTTTAGTTAATTGCAACATCCTCTTCCTATCTCTTCAGCTTATAAAATATGGAGCTATCATATCATTATATCTTTATATCCTTCAATCTATACCTGGAATATTTTGAAGCATTCCTGAACTTTTATGTGCCTGTTCCATTTTTGGTGCTATTTCCTCAGTCCAGAATTTTACCTTCCTTGTTCAGCATACATATTTTCAGAAATATATCACATGAGATTCCTCTTCATGATGTCCACTCATCATTCTTCTTGGGAACAATCTCTTCCTATTTTGCATTCAGCTAGATTGATATCAGTTTCTTTAAAGATCTTTAACATTTTCTAGCTTGTTTTATCTAAGAGCTCATTGCCTTCATTTCTTATGCCTTCTTCTATAGTTCCAGATACCTGAGACAAATCAGTATTCTGCATAAAAACTAAATAATCATTACATGAAAAGTACAGTGCATTCTTCCAAAGTAGAAACTAAAATGGAGTAAATTAGATTGTGGTGGGGGCTCCAGTGACTTTGTTATTTTATTTTTTAAATTAAAGCTTATGATAACACCTCTAGATAGCTTTATTACCACAAGCAATAATAAAGGTCAGGAGAAGTGGCATGTGCGTCAAAATAGAGGACTATTTATCAGTATATTTCTGGGATATTATATATTCATCTAGCCAGTTACAGATTAATAAGATAATATATGAAAAGGTTCTTCTGAGTTTATGCAAAATAATAGATTTTACCATTTTTTAATATTTAAAATTTTTTTCTTAATACCCTATTTTATCCATTACCTGGTTATTTTTATGCTCAAAAACTTTCAAGCATAACAAATCAGTGGCAGGGAAATGGAAAATAATTGACAACATGGAAAAAATAGCAACTTATAAAGTGAAATGTATGTAATGCATAAAAGAAAAACATTCAATAAGGGCTGTTAAAATATATTAGTTTTCAAATTTAACCACAGTTAGCAGATGAAGAAACTCTCCTCTTCCAAAAGATTGTAATATATTTTAGATATCTTGCATAAATGCAAGATTTCCCATTGCTTAGTAAAGGAAAAATATAATAATGGAACAGGTCTACTGAACATTTTGTCCCTTATTTTGTGAAGCAGTACTGAAAGCTGTGCTCAGTGACAGAACAGATGAGGAATTTCCAGCTTCCAGGGAGAAGGGTCATGGAATGGATCTCTCTCTCTCCCTCTCTCTCTCTCTCCCTCCCTCCCTCCCCCACTCAGTGGTCCATTTAGATGAGAAGTGCAGCTGAAGGCTGAGACCTCAGGGCAGTGACAGCATCTGCAGATCGTCTCCTTCAGTGCTTTGAATGATCAATAAAACATAGCAAAGTGGTATTTTAAAAATGTTACAAATATACCTAATTGAAAATATTACTAATGTGGCAGAAATATGAAAGTGAAATAGTATTCCATAAGAGTTCTTAAGAAAATAGCTTATTATTTCATTAATGTAATTTTTGTATCATTTTTAAAAATTCATTGTTGAATATAAACATGATATGTCAAGGCATTCAAGTGTTTTCATATGAAATATTTCAAAATGCATAAGTTGTCATTGGGAAGGAAAGAGCCTTACCAAGTACTTGTTCATTTTTCAGAAAGTGATAAATTTGGAAACAAAGTTAAAGTTCATAACCCAGAATATTTGTTTCCTCCAAGAGGGCAAACATAAAGTTGTCATAGAAAATGGTGTCTACAAGAAAGAGGCTGTAGAATGGGACAACTGATATCATCACAAAGCCCAGGAAAAAATCAGAATCTCAGGACCTACTTCAGACCCAGGACACTAGTATCTGCATTTTCACAAAACATTGCAGTGGATCACATGCTCCTTAAATTTTAAGAAACTCTTTTTAAGTGAAGGTGAATAAAAACAGCCACACAAGGTTTTCATGCTGAGCAAGCATCCCTAAGTCACATAGCAACTGTTAAGCAGAATTGAAGTAAGGCTAAGGAATTCCTCTGAACACACAAGAGCAATGGTGCCAAAGATATGGTCCACTCATTTTAAATGGCAGGAGATGACTGCATACTGGTAGATTAAATGCAAAACTTCTAGTCTTGTACTCGTCAATGTATTAGTCATCAGCATAAAAATGTTAAATATTTTTACAAATATGTGTGGTGTGTACCAGCCAGCTTGCATGAATATAGTATTTTCAGTTACCTTTGTATGACTGTAAGTCAAATTCCCATCATCCTAAACCCTATGGAGTACAGTGGAATATATAAAGTGAATAAAGCATCAGAATAACAAAAACAATCAGAACCCCTGAAAATAATGCAGGTCTCAAGCTCCTATTCTATGTGCCCAGAAAATTTTATAAAGCAAGTTATCTACATTTTTAGTTTACTGCAGAGTAGAAGTTAAAACTCAACTAGAAGCAGCAGACTAGGCATGGGTGGAGGTAGTGGGGAGTGGTTCAAGGCATACTCACAGCACTGTAAGTGCCAGCTGACAGCTGACATCCAGGTTCTCAGAATTTCCCAAGCATATATGGCAGTGTGCTGTGTTCCAGTTCAGAACAAGAATGTAGAGCCATAGTGTTGCTCATGAGTCATCCAGAAATCCACTACATTCTGTGGCATGTCCCCTGCTCAGGAAGGAAGTGAAATGTACTCTGAGCTTTGTGGAAGATTTTTTTGTCAAAGCAAAATTGTTAAAATGAGTCATTGGCACCTTGATAGGACAGATTTCCCTAATCTCGAATATGCACTTACATAAAATCTTGTTGCATAATAAAGCTTAGATTCTTTTAAGATCTTCTGCTAAAACAAATTGAGATTGTGACGATATAAAAATCTAGTCTATTAAAATCATTTTCAAGTATCATTCCTTAGTTAAGGGTAGGACCTTGGGCAGTGGAATCTCTCTGAGATTGAAAATTCACATCTGTAAACACCTGTTTTCTTTACAGTATTAGGTTTCCTTGCAGTTCAAACAGATATATACAAGTGAAAATGAAGTCCCATGGAATACTGAATATACTAATATTTTCTGCCTGCCTCCTCTTTGGTAATTGAGAATATTTGAGATTTTGCACTAACTTTTTTTTAAGATCCAGATTTTAAAAGCTTGCCAACTTTAAATACTTTCTTGAAATGCAGAGCATAGACTAGACTCCAGGTCAGATGCCCATCACGTTAAACACTGGAAGATTACGGAATACACAAAAGTTTAAACAGCATTGAAAGAATTTGAAGAGAATCATATTATCTCTGAAATTAAGATACCTCCATCTCTCACCCTGAGCTCTAGTTGGAGTGTACATCTTCATTAGTTGGTTTATCTATTTTCCATTTTACTGTAGATTAGAGGCAACAAGAAAGCTGTGGGAGGATGTGGGAGATTTAATGTATTCTGACAGCGCTGAGAAGCTACAGGAAGTAGCCTGATGTTGGCCAATACAGAAGCTGGTTCAGCCTCACTCCTTACCATTGAAGGAGATGAAAAGACTGAACCACAAATACTTTCTAAAGATACCCCAAATTCATCGTGTTCTTTCACCACGACTTCTTAGTGACCTTTACCGCTTCATGTCCTTGAGGGATTTTGATGTGGATAGATGAGTGGAGTGGGTGAGGTTTACCTCCTCCCTCCCCCAGTTTTGTGCAGAAGCAGTTTGAAATGCATGCAAATGGCATGGTGGTGCACTTCTGGAAGCCCAGCACTCTGGTGGGTTGAGGCAGGAGTTCAAGCTCACCACTGCAATTTAGTGACTTAGTAAGACCTTGTCTCAAAATACAGTGAAACAAAGAAATAGCTGAGGATATTGCTCAGTGTGAAGGCCCTGGGTTCAATACCCAGTACTGGAAGAAAAGCCTGGAGAAGAGAACTCTATGACATCATGTAAAGTCAGTCTTAACAGCTCTGGCTGAGCAAGTTGGAAGACTGCAGAACATTCTGGAATTTGTATAGAAAGAAGATCATTTAACCACAGACTTTCTAAGTAGTGAGGCCAACAGTACTTAGCCCATTATCCTCACCTGTGGAACATCGGCGTTGTTGCCATCAGTTTTGTTTTTCACTTTTGAGGGGAAGGGTATTTTTGTTTTTAGAACATTTATTGCAAAGTGTGTTGTTATTGCAAAGAAAGGCAATTATATAGCCTGGTAGGATGCTATAGGAAGGACTACACTATGAATTCCCATTAAGTTAGCATCAACTCCATGTCATGGAACAGTCTGTGACACCAACAGTTCTGCAAAATCTGGCTGTCATTACCCACATGCAGCAGCAGAGCATTTTAAATGTGACTAGGGTGGTAAATGAAAATTTTTATATTTTGTTTAATATTAGTTGATTTGAATTTAAATTAAGTGGCCAAATGTAGCTTGGGCCTATGATATTGACAAAAAGAGTTCACCCTACGATTTTTAAATGGCAAAATAAAAGGAATGAAAAGTAACCTTAAAATACAGTAGGAAGTCTTTTTCATGTAGATGAAATAAAAAGAAGTCAGGAAAAAAGAGCCAAGAGGTTCTTTCTCATGGCCAAATAGAAGGGCAATAGCATCGATGCTGCAAAGTAGCTCTGTCCTCATTTCCATGCCTGCCATGGACCTGAGTAGCATTATCAAAACAGCATGGGGAGAAGGAGGTAGCAGAGTGGATGTTTATGCAAGAGCAACCCCATCAGGGCACTTACAGTGAGAACTTTCTGTTTTTCTCAAGAATGCAGTGTGGAAAAATTTGTAGAGAATATGTGATCCCAGGAAAAAGTATTATTTAGTCTAATAGAAATTGCTATTTGCTCAGGCAGGTAGAGCTGATAATTGAAACATGATAGAACAGAATCTCATTCAGACATAAAAATAGGGACCTATTTCTCTTTTATCCTCCTAGAATAAAATAGCACATAAAAGTAGATGATTATTTTTCAAGAATGAATTTTAATGAGAAAATTATAAGAAAATAATAGGCTTAATATATTATTTATAAATTTTATTTGTGGTTATGACAAGTATATACATTTATGTATTTATGAAATGTATTAAATGCATATACATAATATTTATAATTTTTATTATTTGTGTTTTTCACTGATATTGTATTAAATTATAACAAAAATTTGAAGATAGTTTTAAAATGATAGTTTTAAAGCTTTTCAGACAAAACACATTATGTGTGAGATAAAATGTTTAATAAAATGTAAAATGCACTGATAATAAATAAGCTATGAGAGAATGTGATAATTTTATCATTCTATGGCTTCTAGGCTGATAGAAAAACATTTTTATAGTTCAGTATATCTTTTCTCTGTTGTCTCCTCATTTTGAAAACTGGCTTATATAAACAAGAAGTAAAACATAAATACACTTATTTTCTAGGACTGATGATAATTTAGTCACCATTTGTTTAACAAGGGTAAAGTTCCTTCTTCAATGACAACTCACTGGCTCAGGTAAAAAAAAAAGTCAGTATAGATAAAGTAAATCAGTTGAGTTAATTTTGAGTCTTTGTTGGTTCTAGTTTATATTAAAGTTAGTGATGAGTCTTAAGAGTATATGAGAAGTCAAATCATTTAATTAAAAATTATAAAAGTAAAGTTAATACATTGATTGTTTTCTCTGTATTTTTAATGAGCTTATATGAGAAATAAGGAAAAAATAAGCATTTATGAGGATTAAAATAAAGGTGTATAGTGGCAGCCCACTTTCCAGTCCCCTTTCTGTCTTTCTTAGACAGAACCTTTCTTTCTCTCAATAAATTTTTCCTACTCCTAAAAAAAGATTAAAGGTGCATATTTTAATTCTGAAAGGAGAATGTATTTTAAAGGACTAAGTACATATAGGAAACTGAAGCATTAAATTATAACACTGCCAAGTTAACCATTTCCTACCTGATGCTGGTGATAGATATATCACCAAGATATAGTAGGTGATACCTACTTGATGGGGGTATGAAGTGTTTTAGAAGCCATAAAACAAAGTTTTGTCCTCTGTATGCACAGAAGAGCTTTACTTTGCTAAAGCAGCATTCATCTTTTCAAGAATTAGATAGGTTCTTTTATAAATATTTCACTGTTTCTAAAATGTGTAAACTCTACTTCTCAACCCCTTTTTGTTTCTAGTTTTAAAAAATCATTACTAAAAGGGAAAAAGAACTACTTTTTAAATCTAAACATTGTCAATTTCATAAAATGAGATGTCTTAGCACAGATACAATAGTTATCATTTAATGTAAAATTAAATAAAATAATATTTTAAAATGATATGGCTTTCTTACCATTCACACTAAGACATTTATTTTAAGTTCAGTTGGTCTTTTTACCTAAGTATTTTGTGGCTTTTGGAACATGGAATCTAAGATTTTAAGCAGGATTGAATGGGAGTATAGAAAACGCTTTTATCATTAAATGAACAATTAGCCAATGCCTACACAGCTGATCTCTGTATCTAAGGAAGCCCTGGAGCTATCTGTGAAAGTGTACAGCTCAGCAGGTGTGAGGTCCCAGTCATTAACTAGAATGAGTTCTAGAGAAATACTTTATGATATTTTCCATATGGTAAACATCACTGCATTACTCGTTTAGAAATTTGGTAATGAGTTAGATCTCAAGAAAAAGAATCTAAAACAATAGTAAAAAAAGAAAAAGCAAAAACAAAGTAACTCATGACATTACCCCTCTGGAATTTGGAACCTATCAGATGTCACAGAAATGTGAACTATCAAATATTCCTTAGGCTGATAGTAAATTAGTGGTGAAGTAAAAACAAGTGCAAAATAGTTTGCCCACATGTTAAAACAGAGGAAATAATAATTAGTTCAATGTGGAATAATGATTAATCCCAACCAGAAAAATAATCTAGATATTAAATATGAGTATAAGCTTAAGAAAAAGTAAAAGAAGAACTTCTCAGGGTGAAGAAAGGATAACTCTTGAGTTCCTACAGATCCATGACTTTTAGTACAAAAGTGGGGATATGCAGGAAAAGATAACTTTGGAAAGCAGGTTGGAAAGCCCAACTGTGACATGTTGTACAGATTTAGGTAAAGCTAATAAAGGTATTTTCTTATTTTTACCAAAACATGGTCAGTAATGTACACTGAGCTTTAAAACTTAATTATTAATTGTGATTGAAAAGATGGATGGAAAAACAAGAATGTGAAGGCAGAGAAATTAGATTTGTTGGGCTGGGGATTTAGCTCAGTGGTTCTGGCGCCTGCCTAGCAAGCATAAGGTCCCAAGTTCGATCCCCGGTACCAAAAAAAAAAAAGAAATTAGATTTGTTACAATAGACATATAACATAAGTCAACTATCTGGACTCAGTTAATTTCAGTGGGGTTATAAAAACTGATTCAAATGATGTGACACTTTCAGAAAATGTGTGTGAATACACCATCTCCCTGGCAGCAGCAACAAAAACCCAGAATAATGATTAAAATAGATGATATTAAATATTAGCTTATTTAAATTGACAATTAGCTACAGATATGACATGAAAGCATCTTGTGAATGAAACTCTAACTTTAGTCATTATCACTTCTGATTCTTCATAATCTCTTATGAAGACTGATACCTTGTGTAACCTTGTGTCTGAGACACTAAAACTTCAAAGCAAAGTTATCCAATATTTTTGATAAAAATACTGAAATGAAGAATAAATTATGAAACAGATATGTAAATAAGTCAGTGTTTTGCTTATTAAAATTATATGTAATGCATCTCTGTTCTGAGATGGAGAAACTTAAAGTCAGAATGATATAATTTTTCCCTAACTTAAAAATACATTAGAAATACAGATCCCACCCAGAAGCACCCCTAGACACCAGGGGCTCAGCTGCGCAGACCCCAGCCAAAGGCCCGCCCGGACAACAGCTTGAAAGAGTATAAACAATGGTAACACAGGCAATAATGCTGGAATCACTTTTGTTGCTAAAAATACCTTCTGAAACATGTATATTTCAACAATAACAATCTTCAAAATTACTATTTCTTTGCAATTATCTTAAAGCAAAAGAGCAAAAAGAGATAGTATTACACCAGATCCATTTTTATCAAGCAGCCAAAATGGCTACAATTCAAAATTTTTATTCCAATAAAATATGAATTTTTTAATTCTAACCCCAATTTCCTACATAACTACATCATACTAAATGTAAGAACTTAGGGAAGGAAGACTATAGAAATCCAAGAAATTCTACTTCCTTTACGTTTTTAAAATTATAAAACTTCAGGTGTATTAAAAAATTTAGATACTTTATTTTTTTTTACTCCAAACATAGTAATTTCTATATCTGGTGAAAAGTTAGAAGAAAATAAAGATAGTTAAACTTTTAGAAGAAAACTGGGTGCACTTTCTTTAAATTTTGGGTGACGGTAATCTAAATAAAATTCTTTATATCATTTTCATTATTTGGGGGGAAAATCAGATATAAAACATTCAATATGAGAAGGATAAATTTGAAGATTAAGCTTATAAACAACTGTAATTTCTTTTGCATTATTTAGAGTGGTTATAAAAATTAAAGCACCATATCATTTAAAAATATTAGCCCCTAACTTCTTTGTTTCACACATACTGTTTTGCAGTACTTTTAGTCTAGATAGTCTACCATTAGCTGAACATAAAGCTATGGGAAGTCCAAACAATAAATAATTAATAAAATTATATCATTTGTTTTAGAAATGGTGTATTTATTTTCATTCACAAACTTAATAACTTATTTTCTCTTCTTTCACTATAATTAATTCAAATTCTGGTCTTCTTCCTCATCTATCTGTATAATATCTTATTTACATCTTATAACATTTTACAAATAGTTTATTAGTTAAATGGTTTAATAACAGTATTCTTTGATTCAGGTTCCAATACTCTAGAAAAGTACTCTGGAAACACCACAATGCCACACTTACTCTCTACGGGAAATTTTATAATTTTTGTGATCCTTTTGGAGAAAATTTTCTTTGTGGTCATTGGTATGTTAGATGAAGTATTTCCATTAGTTTACTGAGCACCATGGTGTGATTGCATCCCATTGAACAAGATTTACCCTTCGGTGATTTAGAAATGCCTCCAGGAAAGAATATGGAATGGATATATTTATTTCCTCTTGCCACTGAATTCATATAATCAAAATTATTTTTAAAAGTTAATCAAATGTTAAATCAAATTTATAAATTTTAAAGTATTGATTTTCATTGTATTTGTACTGTTCACTTCTTGGTTTTAAAGATCTTTTCACTTTTGTGCCAAGAATAACGGAAAAAAGAGGGCCTGATATTTAATCTGCATTTCTCTACATTTTATCATCTTAACAATGCCCTGGTTTGCTTAGTGTCCTAAATCATTATTTTCAAAAGACATGTCTTCTCCTTTATCTTTGGAGGAAAAAAAAGATAGTAACTAAAGATAATTATTAGTTTCTCAAACTTTTAAAATGACTTCAAGTCTCAATTATCTTTCTATTCATCATCAATTGTACAATCTCTTCACAAATAACATTCATTTTAAAATCCCAAATCAATTAACTGCATCTTGCAAAAGTATCCACCTAAGTTAAGAGCATTTGGTTAGGAGACATCTGAAAACTTACTTATTCCTGTATCATTGTATTCTTTCTGGAAATATGGAGAATTCACTTGGTGCTAGACCCTCTTCTAGGTATTAGCGATAAATCAGAGCCATGAGACTCTTTATAATCTGGTGTGTGTTCTATTATTTATTTATCATCTCTTGGTAAAAACTTTCATTCTCAGTCAGTGATCACAATTTCATAATTGTGTAGTTCCCCACAGTGTATTATTTATATAGTATTTGAGTGTGTGTACATTTTCTTAAGTGTTTCTTGCTATACATTTTTCTGAGATTCCTCAATTCTGGATAGTAGATATATTAATTATAACAAATTTCAACAACAATCCAGAACTGTGCTAAGAATGAAAAAATACAAGGCACGAAATTAGACATAGGGGGAATAACTTGGAGAGAGCATTGTATAATGCAGTGACCACAGCTGATGACAATATATCGTATTCTTGACAAATGCAATGAAAGTGGCTATTAAGTGTTTACTACAAATGGGATGAAATAAATGAAGAAACATATGCTAGCTATATTTAAAGTTTCCACAATTTATTTCTATTTGAAAATGCCATGTTGTATTTGGTAAATAACTAAAATTTGATTTTAATTTTTTTTTAAATGAGAAAATTTTAAAAGAAACAGTGGCAGGAATCACTAAAGACAGAATCACATTCCAGGATCCCACAGATCATCACAGCTTCCTGATGGGCAGCTGCTCATCCATGGGTCAATTCTGCAGTGTGGCTTTCCATCTATTTCTGCAATAGATTCTGCCATGCATCTGAAAATCCCCCACATTAGTCACTTTCTCCCAAAGGGAGCGTTGTACCAAAGTTTATAAGAAGGCCACATCTTTGTAAAATGCGTAATATTAATACAGATACAGCTGCTTTGCTTTGTAAAGTTGATAGACTGAGCTACCTGGAGGCCACACATCTGGTCCCCATCACCTTCCTATGCTGAGCAGTCGGATCAGGTGTCAACTATTGCCATAGCAATGAAAGAAATAATAAGGGGGTCTGAATGTTGGCATATGTTGGCACTATCTTGTCGCTTTCAGCAAAATGCAATAAGACAAAGTGAATTCTTTGAACAACTCAAAAGCAGAGATGGAAGCAAATATTGTTTAATGAATGGAAGAATTTTCCAAGCTCCAAATTAGAAACTATGAAAGGTCAAAAATTTCATTTACCTATGCATGCTAATTGAGAAAGACTAGGAACTGCAACTAAAGTAGAAAGCAAAATTAGTGTGTGTCACAAAAATTGGATGAGTCTGTTGAAAAAGACCAGGAGTCTGCGGGAAGAGATAATTTATCTGGTTTGCTTTCACACACCAGATCGTTAATTAATTGGCCTCAGTGGAGCAGGCATTAAATTAAAGAAAAGGGTTATATTAGTCACTTTCCTGTTGCCAAGACACAATATCCTCCACCCACAATTTCAAGAAGAAGACGTTTATTTTGGTTCAGTGTTTTAAGAACATCCAGACCACGGCTGGCTGGCTGACAGGACTGCAGAAGGGCACGGGGAAGGGAAGTGCTCAACCCTTGGCAGTAGGAGGAGAGACGGGCCAGAAGTTCAGGACAAGAAGGAATCCTCCTCAATTACACCCCAGTCACCCACTTCCAGCCTGGCTGCACTGCCTGGCAGCAAGTTCAGGAACTGAGTTCAAGATCCTATCACTGCCCCAAAAATGAAGAGTTCGGGACACTTTAGATTTAAACCATGTTGCGGATATAGTTGAAACCTTCAGACATAGAGTAAAATTTTATTGTATCCACACTTTAAATTGTATCTAGAGAAATTCCTTAGCTGTGGGATTGTTTGCAAAAAAAGAAAAAAAAAGAGATGCCTTCTAAGTTTTAGGAGTATTTCTAAGTATTAATGAAAACCACAAAGCCTGACCTCAGCCATACATGCATATTAAGTTTTTTCATTGAAGTACTGAAAATTGAACCCAGAGTCTCACACTGAGCTCAATTCCCAGCCCAATTTTGAGATTTTATTTTGAGACCTGATCTCACTAAGTTGCTAAATTGCCTGAGGTGAGCTGAAGCTTGTGATCCTCCAGACTCAATCTCTCATAATGCTTGCTTACAACCATGCGCCATCACACCTAATTTAGGTATTAAATTCTTAAAAGATGACATGAAGTGACTAAAACTCCATGTTAAGAACTAGGTTACTAAATGCATGTTATAAATTTAAATCTTTACTAATGACCCTTGTAGTGTAGTGTTGCATTTCATCAAATATAATTGAGATTAACTTGTATGTTTACATTTTAATAAGAATTTTTCCTAAATTTGTGTAGTTTCATCTGAGATCATTTTTCTTCTACCTTAAGAGTTTATTTCCTACTGTTAGCTTGATAGGAAGGGATTATTTTAATTTTTGGCTTCATGAATTCTCATTTCATTTTTATCATTAAAATGTACTTTCATTGAGTATGAAATGGTATTCTTTTGTTTGTGCATATAAATAATGTGTGAAAACGTTGGTCCATGCTGATTTGTCTTTCATTGTTTCAGTTGTAAGGGATTATAATCTCATTGTATGCTGCCAAAATGTCTTTTTTCCCCCGAATAACAGACCTAAGACTTTTTCTTTTTTTTAAAATATTATTTTATTGGTACATTTTAGGTATACAATATAATTACATTCACATTCATCATTGGAAATTTGCACCTTTATATAATCTTTCTTGGTTCATATTTTTCGCCCTTCCTCTATCCTCCCTTCAACCTCTCCATCCCTCCCTATTTACAAAGACTGTTTCCATTTTTTCTTTTTCTCATATTAATTCCATTCCCTTCTTTCCTTTCCCCTACCCCTCCAACTTCCCCTTCCCCTTTGCCCCTTTTCTTCCTATTTCACATTTTCTATTATACCTTTTCGTCCTTATTTGCACTTTCGGCTTTTCACACTAGAGGAACTATTCAGTATTTATACATGTGTGTCCTATTTATTTCACTTAAGAGTATCGCATCAATATGCATCCATTTACCTATAAATGTCTCTAATTTCTCATTTTTTATGGCTGAGTAGTACTCCATTTTATAAAAAAAAACCACACATTTTCTTTATCCAGTCTCCAGTTGATGGGCATTTGGGCTGCTTCCAAGTTTTAGCTATTACAAATTGTGCTGCTTTGAACATGGATACACATATATCACTGTGATATGATTCTTTTAATTCTTTGGGGAAGATACCCAGCAGGGGAATAGATGGGTCATATGGGACTTCCAGTCCTAGTTCTTTGAGGTATCTCCATACTGATTTCCACAGTGGTTGCAACAGTCTACACTCCCATCAGAAGTGGACCAGGGTTCCTCTTTCCCCACAGCCCAGCCAGAATTTGTTATTGGTTGATTTCGTGATAGCATCCATTCTTTCTGGTGTGAGGTGGAATCTCAGCGTTGTTTTCATTTGGATCTCTCCAATAACCAGTGATGTTGAACATTTTTTCATATGTTTATTTGCTATTTCCACTTCTTTGAGTGAGAAATATCTGTTCATTTCAGATGCCCATTTTTGGACTGGGTCTTTAAATTTGAGAGGTCTCATCTTTTTAAGTTCTTTATAGATTCAAGATAGTAGGCCTTTGTCTGAGGAACAGCAGGTGAAGATTTTTCCCACATTGTGGCTTGTCTCTTCACACTGCTGGTGGTTTCTCTTGCTGTGCAGAAGCTTTTTAATAAGAAGAGATCCCACATGTTAATTGTTTGTGCTAGTTCATGGCCAACTGAGTTTTTGTTCATAAAATCTTTTCCTACACCGATGTCTTCAAGAGTTCTACCTAACCTCTGTTTCAGCAGATTCAGCGTTTCTATTTTAATATTTGATCTTTAATCCATTTTGATTTTAGTTTAGTGCGTGGTGAGAGACCTAAGACTTTTTCTTAAAAGCGAGGTTTTGCTAATATCGTTCATGGTTGAAATATTTGTGGTCATTATGTCTTCAGGAGTTTCTTTGCTATATTTCTTCTCCTCTTTCATGTGGAATTTATATAAATTTTTTCTGTATTTATTTTTTATTAGTAATGTTTGCATTACATGATGATCACATCCCTTTTGGAGAATTGGTACATGTACCTAACATATCTTAATTATTTTTCCCCTTTCTTTCTCCCTTCATCTCTTGATTCCCTTCCTATTTGAATAAAACCTATATCCCTACTTCCTATTATCTACCTTTGGTTTTGCTCTTCATGTACATTTTGAATTTCTCATAGAAGATAAACCTTACATTATTTAAGATTGGATGTCTGATTTATTTCACTTAACATTACAGTCTCAAGGTACATCAATTTTCCTGCAAATGATTCAAGGTTATCTTTTTTATGGCAGAGTAATACCTCATTGTGTATAAATAATGCATTTTATTTATCCTTTTTTTGTCGATGGACGTATAGGCCAGTTCCAAGATTCTGTTCTTACTAATTGTGCTGTTATGAACATGGGTATCCATATATTTTTATTTGCACCTTTTCTTACATATCGTAAATATTCTTATATGTGTTGTTTGGATTTTTCATATATTATTTTTAATTGTACCTTTCCCATATGTCTCAAATATTTTTTATGTATTATATGCATTTTCTATCTTCTTTATATGTGATTTGATATGCATAATTCATATAAAGTCTAGTTCTACTGAAATCATCCATATTATCTATTTTCTTGAATATCTTACAGTCATGTTAAAATTTCAGTAGGATAATACCAATTATTTTAATTTTAGTCTAAATATCAACATCATACATGAAATTTTGAAGCAAATCTGAATATTTCTTCAAGTAAAGGCACATAAAAACTTATTGTTAAATACTTAAGGCATATGGATTGAGGTACTTTTCAATCTTATCAGTGACTGAGTTTACTAGGGAATGCTTTCAGATTCCGTGACATGTTGTGAACTTCTATTTGCTCTACAAACCCAAAATATACATCCCTTCTGGCAGTTAAATACATTTACAGAAATCTTTCTCCTAAAAAGGTTTTGAACTACAATTTTCCCTTCACTTATTCAACTTTGATGAGCAATCTAATGAGCTTAAAACCACCTTCCTGGATTCTTCACTTCCTTCATACTGAAGGAATCTGAAAACTGGAAATGTGTTGTGTGGAAAAGCTGATATAAATTGTCATTCTTCCCTCAGTAGTCTTATTTTCCCTCAAATTTTAATCCTAAACTTTTGGTGGCCTTACACATATGAAGTCCAAATTTAGCTTTCTCATACTTCCCATGTAATGAAATATGCTGGCTGCTCAGGCTTTTATTGTACGAGCTATTCCTGGCTGCCACCACCTTAGAGATACAGGTTGTGGAAAGCACCTTACAGCACGTGGATCAGGCCTTAGTTACTTGTCCTTTCTGCCTGAGAATACTGACTCATAAACTCATGGCTCTCTCTGATGCTATCCATAGAATACAGGAGACACAATTTCTTTCCTAGCTTACTTAGTTCTGGGCACAAGTAGATGTGGTTAAAGGTAGGATCTCTGGGCTTTTATGTTTATTAACCCTCTAGCTATTAGTACTTTTTTTTACTAAAATATGACATTTTTATGCAAAAGAACATATAAAGTTAGAAATAATTCTGTATTGGAGGTCTAAAGTTTAAAATGTCTTGGATGTATTCAAGTGGATACTATCACCTAACAAGTGTAACAGTTATAATTGTATAGATCTGGTTGTTTTGTGAATTCTATAGTTTGTGTCCTCCATATGCTAGATACCGTTTTCATGGCACAAGGATAAAAATATATTTGATGTAAAGACCTTAAAATAAAAAAATACATTTAGAAGACTTTAAAACAACTCTATATCTCACAAATTATGCTTTCAAAAATTTTGACCAAAGTAATAAATTCACTATCATAATTATATACTGATTTATAATTCTTAGTACATCTTGCTCATGATTATTTGTTATTAAATATTGGTTTATGGTTTCTTTGTGGTAAATAAGACCTCTTTTACTACACTTTCTACATTCTTATGAAGAATATTGTCTCTGAAAATTTTTCTTCTGCTTTACTTTCTTAATCAGTGTGATCCCAAGGCTGCTAAAAAAAAGAAAAAATCTCCTGTAATTATACTTCTACTAGCAGATTTTAACACTTGATTAGGTATTCTAAGTGTTTTTTATTAAGCTGTTAACATCACTCCAGGTACCCTCACCAGGCTCCATCGCTTTTTCTTACAAGTCATGATCTTTTGAAGAACTCAATTTACCTGTTTGTCCTACAACATTAAATCACAATATTTTGTGTAGCTCTCAGCACTGCTTACTCCTCTGATTATAGCCTTGCCTTTTATTACAGGGCATAATTTTACAGTATTGTTATCTCAGCTCTGATTTAGTCTCTCTGTAGTTTCTAAAGTGATTTTTGTAGGTAAGAGGGTCTAGGTTTATCCATTTGTGGTTGATGTTCCGTGTAGACTTGGATATTAAACATAACCTGAGTAATCCATCAAGGAATGAAATTCAACTTGATACTTTCAAAACAAACACCTGTGCATGGATAGAAATGAAAAGTAAAACAATGCAACTCTGCTTGCCATTAAATATATTTTACAATTCGTACAGAAATGTTTTTCTTTTAACAACGCATGAAGTTTCAAAGTTCCCACCTATTCTCAGTTAAAGCCATATCACACATCACCAAGCCAGTTCCTCATTTCAGTTGAGCCATTGCCCACTAATTACAGACTAATGTAGAGAAAATTAAAACAAAAACAAAAAACAACCAAACAAAAAAAATTTCTACAGCTATTTAAGTCAATCATAATGTGGGTTTTTTTGCAAACAGGAAGGGAAAGCCAAGTGATATGAATTACACCACTCTATAGAGGTCTGTCATGTGTAAATTTAATTAATTTGACTGTTTTGCCACATCCTAAGATGTATTTGCCAAAAGAGCATTTATCCAAGGGCACTTCATTTTAGTGGCAGGGTTAGGAACCATATTTTTCACACCATTTTCATAATGTTTACTATATTTAGTAAATCCTTATGGCATGATCTGACATTTATTGGTTTTTAGTTGCCAGCACACAATTATAAGCATTGATGCTCAAGTTGAAAGGTATTCCTAATCCTGACTCGAGGTCAAGAGTCACTGAGCATTTCAATTTCACTGGAGAAGCAAAAGATGTGAGAACATGCAGGTAAAAAGAGAGAGAGCATCACCGAAAAACCACAAAGATGATAAAGTTATTGGTAGTTTTACAGGTCCTAAGGGACAGCAGGATGTTAACATGGGAAATGTGCAGAGAGGGAATTGGTGAAATAAATAGATATTTGATTTTTTTTCTTTTACTTAGTTTATTAAAGATGACAGTGGACTGTTAGGCTGTGCAAGAACAGCAAGTGGAAATCCGGCTCACATTCAAGTGGCGTGTCCACTAGCATAGCAACATCTCTATGTAGACTTGCTCCTTTGTGTAACATCAACAGAAGTGGTGACAACACTGGCGGAGAAAATCAGTAACAGCCTCATGTGAGTGGAAATATCTGTCTTCCACTCTTCTGCAATGTCTTGACTCTCGTCTCCACCTTGGAAGCAAGTTTGTTTTCCCTTTCTGTACAGAAGAGGCCACTCTTCCCTCCCGTGTCACATAGAAGGGCTCTCACCAGTGCATTCAAAGTGTCTAGCAGAGCAGCTGGCGATTCTCAGGTATTGCTGAAAATGAAGGAAAACACCCCTATCAAACAAAATATACTGCAAACAGGGAAAAGGCACTATATATGCACAAGAGCCTCAAATGGCTCAATGTTCCTTGAGTGTAATTTGATTTATAATATGCTTATGTGTCAGTGATAGACAAATAACTTTTCTAAGCCTTCTAGTTTGAATTATGTCATTTTAAATTATTTATTTAAAATACTATAAAAATAAATAGACATTTTGCATAAAAGCAGTTTACTGGTCTTCAGCTTGTGCTGGAGTAATAGATTATTCATTTCCACCCAATAATTTCATTTCTTAACCTTTACCAATCATTCTCCCAGACTGACTCAAAAATAAAAAATTTCTAATTTTCAATCCTCATATTTCCATTTTTTCCTTTTGTGGAGCCATCCCACATGTTAGCAGAGAGGAAAGTTGGATCTGAAAGACTTTACAGGTTCCTGCAGGAGGACTCAGGCTCTTGTAAATCCAGGGAGAGGATTTTTTTTCCCTTGTGATAAAACTGCAGAAGCACATTCAATTGTGCACAGAAAGGTTTAATCATTTCATAATGTACCTGAGTTATCTTCCAAGATGATTTTTTTCTTCTCCAGAAACTGAGGGCTTCAGGTAAAAAGCCTTAACTTGGCATGAAAATGACTTTGAAGCACTTTGGAATGCTTCCCAGATCAGCTGGGCTTCATTCTTTGCTATTCAGTAACATCAAAATTGCATATTTCAATATTTATTCTAAGGAAAAGGTAATTTTCATAACTAAATAAACAATGATATCGTTAAATTGGCAACACTGAAGGAATACCAAAAAATCTACATGCTTCATGTCCTTTCAAAAGTGGGGGGTGGAGAAACAGAAACTACAGCTTTATTAATCAAAACAAGTTTATAAAAATTTGTAACACACTCAAAGAGTTTTCTCATGCTAGGAATTATGAATAATTTTACTTTTTATCTTTCAAGTGTGACATTCCATTTCACAAATTTAAGTCTATTTCTTATTTAAAAAGATATTTTACCTTTAATATTTGAGGAAATATTTTATCGAGAGCCTACACAAAAAATGTTGCTGCAGTGACACACACTGTGTCTGTTTGCTTCCCAAGCCTTGAGGGGAGAGTGCTAGGTTTATTTGTTATGGGATGTTAGACTCCTTGTAAGTGACAGAACTTTTACCTTAGCCTTTTATATGAACTGTATGGTGACAATCCGGAAAGATGAAGGTAGGAAAACAATGATGAACTTTTATGTTTAAAGGATGTTTTTGTATCCGTGGTAAATTAAGCAAATAAAAAAAAACAAACAAACACATTTTCTGTATGCAAATTGAGCTTCATGTTTCTGTGCTGGTTGCTGTAGAGCCTAACTAGAAGCATGGTATAGATTCCTTACCAGGAAGTAAATGATGGTGACAGAAGAGCAAAATTAAGTAGAAAAATAAATTAGACCTTGCATCTCAAATTCATGCAGATTTTTGTCATATGAGATATTCAAATGGAAGTTTGCTGAGAGCTGGTACTCTATGGACCACTCCCAATCAGTTCAGCTGCTTCCAGTTAATAATATTGAAGCTTGAATCTTTTTCCTTCAAAGATGTTCATAGTGACATCTTTTTCACTCTGTATCCCTAAATCCCTTAGCCATCAAGTCAGATGTGTGTTTCTTCATGTTTTCCTCCCAAAGGATGGGAAAGAGGAAATGCAGGAACCTTACAATTCTCTCTTCAGAGATGAACACTGAGGCAAAAACCCCACTGATAGTCAAATAACCCATGCCATACAGTAGCAAAAGCCTACCAGATTCCATCTTCTGAGAATTTAAACTGAGCAACATGGACCAACTCACCACCAAGGAGGAGAAGTCAGTGAGTTGGGTGGGTCATGAGTAAGGACCAGGGCTGGGGTTCCTGCCCCCGGAAGTGAGTAGTGGAGAAAGATGGTCGAGGGGAGCGGGAGGACAAGGCAGAGGTGAAAGAGCGAAAGGACCCAAAGAAATACTCTGTCTTAGGTCCTGGAGGCCTTCCAGGCAGGTTTCAGTTTATAGATTTACATGTGTTTCATTTTTTACCTGAGGGAAGGGAGGAAATATCAAATATACTTTTTATAATTTGAAGAAACAGAATCCTTAAGTAAGCTTTATGACATTATCTTGAACAGCCCCTCCCAGAATTTAGAAATCATTGCTGAAATAGATAAGAACTAATGTGCTTTCTTAGTCTTTATTCTTAATTTACCAGAGCAGATAAATGAGGTAGACAGTTTCCTTCCTTAGCAAAAATACATTATGGAAATTTGAATTGATATATTTTAGTAATTCATTTGTTTATCTATTTCAAGTGACTAATGTGTCTTTAATTCTAATTTACATATACCAAGTCAAATTTTAGAAGTCAGTTAAATAAAGAGAAAAAATAGGTGTAAATGCACTGGCTCTTGCCCCTTGCTCTTACTGCTACAGGCACCATATTGGAATGCCCAGGCCATACAACCTTTGAGTAGTGTTTGAAGTGCAGTTTGAACTCTGAATGCTTCAAATAGAAACATGTGTTTGTTTCACAGTCTAAGGTTTAAAATTATTCTTTGTTTATGTAATTATTCTATTTGGCTGGACAGCATTGCAACAATTACCAGCTTGATAGTTCTGTGAAACACTCTATACCAGGATCTCTCAGATTCAACAGATAAGCATTTTTTAATAAAACTCATTTGATGAATTAGTCATAAAAGGTATAATGTTAACACAACTTTAGAAAGAATACCTGAGTATATCTTTTAAGGCTGGAATACCCTGGTCAGCTTTTGTACAGGAGGTAATGTCTACTTTATTAAACTCACCCACGATCAGCATGTGCCAAGAAAAACCATCTAAACTGACAAAATTTTCATTTGAAATCTGTAAATACATCCCAGGCACTCAGTCTGTGAGCTGCTGTCAAAGACTCCATTAAGATGAAAACATGAAGAATACAAGATCTTTGTCTACTTTCTGCAAGGATGTGTAAGCTGCAAGGTAAGCTTATTTTTATCTTCAGAATGAGCCGTGGACATCTTTTCCAAATTGTTGTTACACTTTTAGAAGCATAAGCTGTATTTTCCATATCATGCTTCTTTTGTCTCCCAAAGAGAGTAAGTCATAGAAACAGGTTCGATAAGTATTTTGATGATTTTCTTAAAGAAACCAACTGTTGAGGGAGTTGTGATTTTTTTTTTTTTTAAAGCCAACTCTAGAAACTAGGAATTCCCACTTGTGTTTTTGTATTCTTTCTAGTGTATATTCCCTTCCCCTGAATTACTAGTTTGAGGAAAGAAACAACATCATTCTCCACTAAAGAGAGGACATTGAGAAGAACATCTACTTAGGGGAAATTGCAGAGGGTCAACTTAGCAATATGGCCAATTTGAGAGGGCAAAGCAAGCTAATGCCATTTTCAGTGAAAAGGAAAAAGAGTTAAGCAGCAAAAATTCTCCACAGAACTTGACACCCCTTTTGCTTTTTTACTACACAAAATTACCATCAGGATGTTGAAACTGTTCATGACCAATGTTGGGTCTTAGCACACTGAGTGTAGCTTAGAGAAGGTAACATCTCTGACCATACCTATAGGTTAGGTAAGATTTTCAGCACATCTGTATTTTTCTAAAATGCTCAGAAAATTTAAAACAAAAATAAATTTTAAAAAGATAAAAGGAATATTGCCTATAACTTGATCAGGGTTTCCTAAATTTGAATGATTTTTATATAACCCTCAGCTGTATTCTAATACAAAATATTGTTTTCAAAAATTGAGCCAGGAGACATAGCTATATCTGTATTTTACTTAAAAATAGAAATTATATTGTATCAGTTTGTTAGGGTTGCCAAAACAAAGCATCACAAACTGGGAGAATAAAATAAGAGGAATTTATTTCTCACAAATATTCTTACTATAACTTAAACTCTGTGTTCATCTGTAGAAGTATAAAATGCTTCTTTCTAGAAAAATCAAAGATAATTCAATTATGACAAAAAATGCAAATGTAATATTGATTAAAATTTTCTGAGATATAATAATCCTTAAGAAAACATAAATAAAATTTAAATGTAGAAACTTTAAAAATATATACATTACAATCAAGTGATGTTCATTCTAGTACATCAATAATGCTTCAATTCAGGAAATATATCAACATACATTTTTAAATGAGAAATGATGTTTACATACAATTCCATACCACAAAATGCAGAAAAGTTGCCCAAAACATATTTAGCTGCCATTCTTAATTTTAATTTCAAATGAGCAAGAAAGTGAAACAGACTAAATATGGTATAACACATTCTACTGACCAAAGTCAATTAGTAACTGAGAAAATAATGAAGTCATAATTATTAAAATTAAAAAAGAGACAGAGAGACACTCATTATTTTCACATTTATTTATATGAAATCTGAAAGAGTACTGATGGTTTAGGAAATTAGAACCCATGGTGATATTTTTAGTAGACAGAGCTCCCCATAAAAGTAGAGTATTGTGAGACTGTCAAGTAATTTCACTATGTTGGACCTCAGTTTTGTGTCTTGGTAGTGAAGGGAAAGAAGAATATAACATGTTATAAAGAAATAGCATTGTGTTTTATACCAGCAACAACAATTGAACATATATTTAAAAACCCATCCACAATACTGGCAAATATATAAAATACCCAGAAAAACTATAAAGAAAATATAGAATCTGTATGTGGAACACTGAAATTATTAATGTAACAATACTTGAATATTGCAGAGAAGCAGATAATTTTCTTCTATTTGTTTTTGCTTTGTTTTGTTTTAAGCAACTGACATTTATTTCATACAATTCTAGAGGTTGGGGCATACAAAATCAAAGTGATCTCAGATTCAGTTCTTTGTGAGATGGTCATTTCTTTTTAAATTTTTTAATTTTAATATAATATAAGTAATATTAATAAAGACAATATAAAAGCCATTATATGAAAAAATAATTTTTCACAACAAAAATGATTAGAGAATAAAAATGGTAAATACACTATGTATCATGATCTAAAAATAATATATTTTTGATCCTCCCGCTGCAGACAGGCAGGTCTTTGGATGAACTAGCAATGTCGCAAGTCATGCGGAACATGCCAAATCAGCCCGCACCCCGGCAGCAATCCACTGGACAAACCCCTCCTGCCCCAGCTCCTCTGTACAGCCACCTGGTTCCACACTACAAAGATGCAGAGGACACTGGATCACCAGACCACTGTACTGGCTAAGTTGGAGTCATCTTTACGTCCCATCAGGACCGGGACTATCTTCAGGGTAAAGGCAGCTGGAACCTGCAATACAACTCTGCATAGTTCAACCCTACAGGAGGACAGGGAGCTTAACTTGGGACTTGCAGCCAGAAATCTGCCTGAATCTCATGGGTCTGCGACTAGCTTGCTGAGACTCATTGACTTATATCTGCACACTGCAACCCACGTTGTCTATTGTGACAGCAGAGACATACCCTGAAAGAGGCCCTACATCTTCATGGTTAATTTTTATTCCAAAAATTAGTTTTATTATTTTGGGTTTTTTTTGTCTTTTCTTTTCTTTTGCTCCTCTTATCTTTAATTTTTTCCCTACTTTTTGCAAATATTTGTTTTTCTCTCCTTTTTTTAACTTTTCTTTTCTTCTCTCTTTCCTTTCTCTCTCTCTTACACTCACTCTCTTGCTCTCCCACATTGTTCATCTTCCCTTTTTGTCCCTGTTTTGGTCCTCAGTTGGAGTTCTTCTTTATTTTCCTAGTATTCTCTTTTTCCTGTTCATCTATGTCCTCTGGCCACACTGCTAACCTTCCCCTATCCTTCTTCCCATCTATCCCTCCCTCCCCAACCCCTTCTAACTCTCCATCCCAAAAGATAAAGTTGTTATATTGAAGAGATTATTCACTACATGTTGAGTTGGTCCTCGATCTTGATTTAATTCACACAGCTAAAGGTGATAGATTAATAACTACCACAAAATGTCATTTGCAAAGATATACTTGATGCAATGGTGTTGCTGATTGTATCAATTGGGCTAAGGTGTTGGTGTTGATCTAGTCAATGAACCTTCCTAATATAAGGAAAATGAGATAGCCTTAGAGTCATTAGAGACTCAAAACTTAAAGACCAGCTATATCTGGAAGACACATCTGAGAACCAATCATTCCATAAGGGTTTTAATTACAAGCAACAAAGATACCTACAA
>NW_004624753.1:25410601-25422352 GCF_000247695.1 Heterocephalus glaber | reverse complement strand
GAGAATTTTTAAATTTAAATTTTTATTAGTACGTATTTTCCATGCATAATCATGACATTCATTTTGGGTGGTTGGCATACATATGTAACACATCTTAATTATTTTTTCAACTCCTTCTCCTTTCCTGCTTCCTTCCTCTCTCCCTCCATCTCTTGGTCCCTTTCCCTTTTGCAAAAGCTCTAATTCCCTATTTCTTATTATCTTTTATTTTGGTCTATATTTGTATTTTTAATTTCTCATACAACAGAAATCATGGTAGTTGAGCTTGTGTGCCGGATTGGCTTTACTTAACACGGTCTCAAGTTGCGTCCATTTTCCTACCAGTGACTTAAGTTTTTCATTCTGTATGGCAGAGTCAACAGAGTAACTAGGCTTTGGTTGGTTAAAGATCCACTGCAGAAACACAATAGGAGTAGTTTTCTATAATGTGATCTTATTTTTGTGAAAAATACCCAGAAACCATAAAAAATGTTCATCATAATTTACATGATGAAGTGTTCATAAATAATACTCATAATAAGAATAAGCAGAAAATTAGTTTCATCCTTGTACTTTCCTATTATTAGATTTCTGTTAAAAATACTATTATTTTATAAAAAATAAAATAAAAGATGTTAGCAAAACTAACAAACAATGTTAAAACTAGAGGCTCAAATTCCAGTGAGTGATACATATATAGAAACATTTGAATAGTCTAAATATTTGCTCATTTTCCAGTCAACTGTTGCAAATACTTCCCATTAGAATTTTTTGTTTCAGTGTTACCTGCTTTAACAAGTTTCGGATGTTGGAACAGAGAACAAGAGCTCATGCTAACATGACATTTCCCTCCCATCATCCTTCTGTCTTCCTTTTTCATACAATTTTCCATTGCACACACCTTATTAAAATATCAACATTATGTTTTTACTTCAGTTACCATTTTTAAAAAGATGAGGTTTTATTTATTTTGGCAAGTATTCAAAGCCTTGATGATTACTACATAAATATAGCTTCAATCTGATGTCCAGTTGTTAAACCTAATCACTCTTTTAATGTATAAGATTACTTTAACCTGCAGAGCTCTCCCTGACCCACACGTTTATCTGCAGGCTTTTTGTCAGTCTCCACTGATACTCCTTTAGCAGTTTATACAACTTTCTTCTGATTGAGTATACAGTGTTCATTACTGTTTGCTTATTTTTATAAAGTTGCTGATGATATAAACCATATTATAAGTAAAAATGGATACAACAAAATATAAAAAGAATCCTTGAAAAGACAGGCTTGAAAATATACATATAATGTTATAAATTGACATTCATTTGCAGAGTTTAAACCTGGGTCCCTTCCTTTTCCCACAGGAATAATTCGTCAACTCTATGGCAGTAATTGCCATCTTGTGCTGATTGTCCTTCTTCCTAATGTTTACATTGTGAATATCAGGCATAAAAATGTGAACATCATCAGGGTCTCGTCTTTGGATGATGCAGCAACACATAAACATATCTAACAACTACTGGGGACCCCTGAAATGTTATCAGAAACCTCTGCAGTAAGCTCTAGTCTCCTGCTCAGTGTATGGCACAGGCCTGGGGTGGGGGGGAAGTAAAAGAGAGAACTAGGAGAGACAGAAAGCAGGGGGGTGGGACGACCAATGCCAACGCAACAGACAAAGGTGCCCTCTGTCCAAGGACAGAATAGATAAAATATATGGTTGTAATCAGAACATTGTCCTTCAAGTAAGAAGGTCTTAGCTGTGGGAATGGAATTTGGGTGTGAATTACTCTGACCTCTGCATGTAGGCTTCAGCCAGACTCATTTCAATAAACAAGCCAATTGTGAGGTTGACTCTTCACAGCCTTCACTGCTTACAGCCTGCTTTGGGCACAATCAATATTGCAATCTCCCACATGTAACATCAAAGCCATATCCTTCTCCAGTGATCCTAAGTTCAAGGACTTACAGAGCCAGCTCTTTAGATTAGCTGTCCAGGAAGCTAGACTCATTTCTTATATCCTGCTCACTGCCTACACATGATCAGTAAAATTTATGCCATATTTACTGACCCATTCTTTGCCCATAAAAGGTTTATATTGCCTTGGCATAAGTGTGCTTTGAAAAATTCAAATAAGAGTATTTGTCACCTGGCAGAAAGGTGCGAGTTCATCCTTGTGAGTTAACTACTTATCCAGTCTGAGTCATTTTTCCTCCACTACAGACTGCAGATGATAGCAAGAAATTCTGGTTTGTGTTTCAAAGTTCCTTGAAACAAAATGAGTTAATGACTTTATTACAGTGACACACATGGTAAGCATCCCATTAAAGCCCATTTGCTTCCCCCATTTTTGTTCATTCGTTTTAGACACTCATTTAAATTACAAAAATAAAATACAACTCTCAAAATTAAAGTTCTACCTGGGCATGGTGGCTCATGCCTCTATTCACAGGTATTTGGGAAGCTGAGGCAGGACGATCACTTCAGTCCAGGAGCTCAGGAATAGCCCGGGCAACACAGTGAAACCTCATCTTAATGAATGAATGAATTAATTAGGAAGAAAATTCAGCACTACTAATAGGAGTGAACAAAAGAAATATATTTATTAAAATTAAAAAAAACCTTTTAAAACAGTGCTCATGACATAACAGGATTCCATTTATTTTGCTAATCATGAAGAGCTGATTACATGGCTAATGCTCACTGTTTGAATCATTCCATGTGAAAGTGGAATACTTGGAAATTTTTTTGGTGGGTAAATCAATATAATTGAGGAACAGAAAGATGGTTATTGACTTAGACACTGTTAAGATAGAAAAAAATGTGTTGTTGTTTTAGTCATTGCTGACTAGTACTAAATAATAATGATAAAATAGTTAAGCACTTACAAATTACTCATGCTGTACATAATAATGTTCATGCATTATTGAACTTAATCTTCAAAAATCTTTCAAATTAATATTATTACCCTCATTTCAAAGATGAGAGAACTGAAGCATAAGTTGTATAAGTGATTTGCCCTAGATTTCATGGCTATTAATGATTAGTCAGAATTATAATCAAAGCAATCTGACCCAGAACCTAGCTTTTCACAACTGTGCTAAACCATCGCTCAACTGAGAACAACATAGCAACAGTAAGTTAGAAGTTGCTTATTAAAGCTTACTAGCAATTTTAGCTGTTCCATTAATTTTAATTGTTTTGATATAAGCTATGTAGAAATATGTTAGTCAACTTTCTGTTACTGTAACAAAAAGACACTACCAGGGATAATCAACTAATAAAAATGTTTTTGCCTTGGCTGACAGTTCTTGAAGTTTCAGTCCAGGATACATTGTTCTCTTTCCTAGGGCTGAGATAAAATACCTGATGCTCACAACTTACAGGAGAAGAAATCTATTTTGATTTTGATTCCAAGGTCTCAGCCTATGTCTAGCTGGCTCCAAGAGAGAAACAAAATGGTGAAAAGGCTTGGTGGCAAAACCTTGCACTGACAAAATGAGAGGCAAGAAGCAGAGAAAAAAGAAGGAGTCAGGGATAAATTACAGCCTTCCAGGTTGAGCCGCAAGTGAGCCACCTCCTCCAAACAGGCCCCACGTGCTAGTAGCATGTTTAGCTCTGAACTCACCAATAAATTAATCCACTGATGAGTCCAGCACCTCCACAATCCAGTAACCATTAAAAGACTAATCTTTGAATGTGTAAAACTTTCTGCAGACATTTTAGATCAGATCCATAACAGTTATGTTGTTTAGGACCTGTGGCAAGGTAGCACACCCTGGTAGATGTGCACGGCAGAGCAAACCTGCTTCTCTCACAATCAAGAATCACATGAGAAAGAGCAAGAGCTTGTGATCAAACAAGGCCTGCAGGAGCAGTCTCTTTAGGACCCCAGGACCTGCTGCATTTCACCTCCTAAAGCTTCCAGCATGATGACCCCACCCCAGACCAACCTAAAACCCAGAGACCTTTGGCAACAGTGAAGAGCTGAACTGCAACAGGAAAATTAAGGAAGAAAGTGCAGCACTTGAACTAATTTTCAGCACATTGAAAAGACTGCAAAGTTCAGATAATACATCCAAAAAAGATGGAGGTAGTAACGTATAGTAGAGATTTTAAAGATGTTATTTGGTTGCTTTTAAAAATTCAATGGTAGGATATGGTTTTAGCAATAAACAAATATGACAAAGCAAGTATCTATCTCTAATTCCTATTCTGACATGAAAAAGTTGGATTTTAAGCACCTACACTAAACTATGAAATCTTTTAAAAGGTTTCTCACAAATTCATTTTGGCAGATTTTTGTAGATAACAAACAATTGTGACAAATCAGTTCTCCAGTTTATTTTATTTTTCCCCCAACTTATTTGGTTAGGGAAAAGTATTTGTTCCCAATATTCAAAAGTACATAGCTAGTGAGTTCTTAAAAATAAGGTAGTCAACAGACTGTCTCAGTAGAAGGACTATATTTGTGCATTTTACTAAACAAATTTTAAAATATTAACCTTATGCTTATGTTTTCTGACCTTTATGAGCAGCAGAATCTAAAGGTAAAACTTCTCAGTATGAGTTCACCACAGCAGGTTTGAGAGCTCAGAGCCCATTCTCCAGCCTTGGAGGGGATTCAGCATTTCTCACTTTCGTGGTATTAAGAAATAGTCTCTTGGGCTGGGGATTTAGCTCAGTGGTTCCACTGCCTGCCTTGCAAGCACAAGGACTCGAGTTTGATCCCTGGTACCAAAAAAAAAAAAAAAGAAATAGTCTCTAAGTTTTACTCAGGGCCTGAAGCATTCCTAGTGTATTTTTTTTGAGGGGGTGTGTGTGTGTTGTTGTTGTTTTTGTGATACTGGGGATCAAACTCAGGACCTTGTGCTTGTGAGGCAGGTGTGGTACCACTGAGCTAAATCCCTGGCCCTGTTCCTAGTGGATTTTGAACTTTACATAATATTAAAAAAAATAATTTATTTGTGTTTCCTTTGTGAGCTATTGAACCATAAAAATGATTTGAATCCTTCAATTATACTGGAAAGTTAATTCCATTAGGAACAAGATAAATGGCTTTCCATGACTCCCATTTTATTTAGAATTATAGCAAAAACAATAACAAAAATGATCAATATTCTTTAGCCCATTTCTTTATTATAAATGTTTCCATCCTTTACACCAAAGGGCCAGTAAGTTTTTATTTCTTATTTAAACAAAATTATATTTTATGAAAAACTTAACATAATGTTGACATTCAAGTATATCATTAATATAATAACAAAAGTATTCCTTCTCAGAACCAGTTTCAAAGTCCGCCAGAAACAAGGAAAGTGATTTAAATGCATTTCCAATGGGAGTAAAGGATTTCAAATTATACAGTTTGGAATACCATGCTTGGCAACTGCAGTTTAAATCAAACAGATTGTACAAATGTAATGTCTTCTCAGCAGAGAATTGCAGTAACAAAGTTATATATTAGTTTGTAAAGTTATGACTATAGACTTATACTAATTTTTTCTATTGCTGTTTTGATCAATTGGGCTTGGTGTAAATTTTCTACTGAGGTGATAAAAGCCTATTATTCTTTAACCTATTAATGCTATTTTACAGCCAAAAAGAAAAAATCTTACCATGATATTTTGAATAATATCAAATGTGAAGATATAGAAAAATGTTTATTTTATACCAGATAAAGTTTATTTAAAATAATTAGATTAGGGCTGGAGATTTAGCTCAGTGGTTCTGCCACCTGCCTCGCAAGTGCAAGGTTCCAAGTTCGATCCTTGGTACCAAAAAAAAAAAAAAAAATAGATTAATTTCAAAAGATTATCTCAATAAGAAGCAAGCTCTCAAAATGTTTTTATAATTTTTGTGGTTTTCTACATGTGTAATTATCACTGGTATTCAAGAAAAGATTAAAATTTATCATAAAACTTTCATCTTATTTCTTTTCTGATTGATGATGCTAAAATATATCCTAATACAAGTATGCTGAGATTTCATTTCACATTCTTTATCTCTTTATCTACTCTAGAGTGTAAGCTATAACTGGAAAGAAGGACATGTGAGTTTCAGTCATATTTTATCAGATCCCAGAATAGTAACTGAACCAATATATATGTGATACATAAAAACGAATGAACAAAATTAAGAGTAATGTTATCAGGTAGAAATATATTATTTGAAGAAAATTACCAAGGATAAGTTTGACAAGGGAAGGGATACCAACATGAAAGTTATATGGCAGGTATCAATGTAGTACGATTATACAATTACTGTTCTAAGCAAGAGGTTTTATCAAATATAAAATATTTAAAGAGCGAACTAATTTTAAGTAGGAACAGTATTGAAGACAAAATTCATTAGTAAGAAAGATATCAATAAGTTGTATGCATCAGAAGTTGATAAAACACTATTCTCATTGACCCTGTGGAGATATATTTTGGATTAAATGGACAGTATCCTTTGAATAAACCAAATAATCTCTGCAATGCTCATTGGTATTGTTTAATCAGTTGAAAACCCTGACAGAAAAAGTCCACAATCCCCCAAGAAAGTGCTGCCTGTAGAGTTGTAATAGCATCAACTCTTCCTTGAGTTGCTGGCTAGTCCTGCAAGAAAATGAACAGAATCCAAATAAGATAAGCACAGAAAACCACACAGACAACATCATAAGTAAAAATCCATGATATCAAAGAATGGAAAAACTCATGAAAGCAGCCAGAAATAAGCATACAATTGTATACAAAAGACTCTCAGTAAGGCCAACAGCTAAGATATTACCATAAACAATGCACAATAGAAGGCAGTAGAAGGGCATGTTCAGTGTGCTGCAGGAGGGAAATCTTTTTGGCCAAAAAAAAAAAAAAAAAACATGATTTTTAACCAAAAGTCATAAATCTGGCTAAATTACCTTTAAAAATGAAGACAAACTCAAAATATTCTCACATGAACAGAAATTGAGGGGATTCATTGTTAGCACACAGCTTAGAAGAAATCTTACAGGAAGATGATAATTCACATCCAGGTAGTTTTAGAAATGAGGATAATGGCTTTTAGTCTAATACATAAAGATCTTTGACATCATCATTCCCATTTTTCATAGGACGAAAATCTGAACAAACTGAAATCAATCAGAAAACCAAGGACACATTGCAAATTGCCACTGAACACAGTGTAAGAACTCATGGCTTATTCGGAGCAGACTCACTGACAGGAGGAGGAGCTCACTGACAGGCAGGAATAGGAACACTCACAGTCTTTGACAAATTGCAGGAGATTGTTGGACAGTTAAAAACACTAACACAAATGTTCATTTTAAACGTTTATTTGAGCCTGGTGTAGCGGTACAAACATGCAATATCAGTACTCTGAGAGGCTCAGGCAAGAAGATCTCAATTACCAGCCCAACCTGGGCAATTGAGCAACTTAGCAATACCCTGTCACAAAACGAATAAATGAAAAGAATTATGGATATAACTTAGTGCAAAGGCCCTGGGTTCAATCTCCCTGACCTCAATATTAAAAAAAAAAGATTTATTCCATCTCAGATTCTTGCATCCAATATGTCATTTTGGAATATCGAAGGGGGATAAATCTTCCAACTACTTACAAAGGGGAGCTGCAAAGGCTAAAGAAAAAAAGACAACAGAGACTTATGTAATTTCAAAGTATATGGGAGACCAGGAGGTCAGTGACTCAGAGTGGGCAAAGACCCAGACTCTCCAAACTAGGCATCATTTAATGAGTACCCACAATAATTGGAGGGAGCATCAGGTGACTTAGGGGGCAGCAGTGATCCTATGTTGATTTGAATCTCATGCTGATGAAGGAGGAAAGGAGAGCATTCCCACAACAGTAGGTGGAATGAGTTAAGCTGATAAGGAATTTGTCCCTCCCCAGGTGAAACCTTAGTCTTTTTGTACTACTACTCAGCTCTCAAAGAACCAGGATGTCTTCAGCTGATGTAATCTTGCCCTTGAGCATCACAGCATCAGGGGACCACTGAGGCCTCAACTTGACCTGAGGCAAAATGGAGTAATGTTTCAGCAGGCCATAGCCAGCTGGAAGGCAAGGCAACATTGGGCTCTAGGCAGCTCTAGTTATACTTTAATTATGGAATGATTTTTCCCCAAAATTATGTAGAATGGCTCTCAACATTGGAAGATCGACAATGTTAGAAGGCATGATAGAACATAAAGTTACGTTTGACCAAACAAAGTAAACATCACTACAAGACACAGATATGACAGGGTTTTGAGTCATCAGGAAATAATTTAAAATAACTGATTAATATGCAAAGAACTCCAATGTAAAAATTGAATAAATGAAGAAAAAGATGGAAAATGTAGTCAAAGACAGGGAAATGTCTAGGAAAAAACAGAAAGGAAATTCCAGCAATGCAAAGAACACTCTTACCTAAATGAAGAACTTACTGAATGAGTCTTCATCGGTAGACTGGGAATGGTGGAGGAAAGAAATCATGAGTTTGAACGCATGTCCATTCACTTATAAGTCTTAAATGTATAGATTAAAAAAAATTGAAAAAAGTGGAATGGAATTTCAAAAAACTTGGAAGTTGCCAAAGGTCTGACATTGACAGGAGTAAGGATACCAGGAGGCAGTTAGGACTGTGACCTCCTGTGAGCCCCTGTGACCCTAGGAAGTAATTTCACAAGTGGAATAGAATGCTCTCAAAAGACAACCACTCCCCGCCTCCAAGATGGATTTCCAGGAATTTAGGAACCCTGAAAACTGGAATTTTGAACTCTGCATTAGGAACCCCTGAGTCTTAATTGGTCAGTTGAACCCTATGAGGCCACTTGTGGTAGGCATCTGCTGGATGATGAGCAAAATCCCATGCTCTGCTTGGTGATAAGAACCCAGAAAAAAAGAAGCTTCTCAGGAAACCGGTGAGGTCCCTTCTCAATTAGTGGGAGCTTTCTCTTTGTCTTCTCAATAAACTTCCCTGTTTGAAACTTGCTTCCCCTGTCTGCAATTTCACTCCTCACTTCCTAAGACACCAAATTGGAGTTTCAGTAACAATATGTTATGGAAATAGTAGAATAAGGAATCAGAGAGAAAGGAAAAGAATAAATATTTGAAATACTAGCAGCTAAGAACTAAGACATCAATGGTAGACACCAAACCACAGTTACCAAAATCTCAGAGAACACCAAAACACCAAGCAAATTGAAGTGCACATAAACATGTCATTTCCATTTATATAAAAATTTTTAAAAGAAAGTCTTGAAAGAAGTCAGAGGAGGAAAAAATATTTTATCTGTAGAAGAATGAATACAGGAATTATATCCTAGTTCCCTTAGAAGTTATTTAAGCTATTTAAAGCTATGAGGATATTAAATATTGAAAGAAAAACAAAAAAATTACAAAACAAAACATCAAAGCAGATTTGTGTGTCCAGAATAATTATTCTTGAAAACTGAAGGAATAAAGACTTTTTCAAGCAAAAACTGATTGTTAGAACTTTTTGATTAATAACACTTAATTCTTTGTTTTGGTTTAAACCTCAAATGTCCCTCAAAGATTTCATGTATTTGGAAATCAATAAAGGAAGGAACATTAGAAAATCCAAAGCCCTTGGAGAGTAAACAATGAATTTCTAAATGGCTCATGGGCCAGAAAATAAGTCCATAATAAGAATCTAAAATATTTTGAAGTTATTTATTTATTTATTTATTGTCTTTCTGTGCCAGTTTATTTAACTGAGCACACTGTCTTCCAGATTCATTCATATTATTGAAAAACGTGCTACTTTTTTTTTAAAAGACCAAGCAGTCTTCCAATTGTATGCTTATACACGCTTTCTTTAATCATTCATCTATTGATAAGTTTAAAAGCACTTCCATTTTTCACCTGTTGTAAACTGTGTGGCTATATCTATAGTTATGCATGTGTCACTATGGTTTGATAGCTTTGATCCTTTTCAGAATATACTCAGAAAAGAAATAGCTGGGAGAAATGAAATTTGATTTTTTTTTTTTTGGAAATTTTCACATTGATTTCCATAGTGGTAACACTAGATTACACTCCTACCAACAATGTAGAAGAGTTCTTCTCTCTCCCAACCAACTTGTCAGCATTTGTTTTTCTGAGTTCTTCCTTTTAGACACTCTTACTACAGTTGTATAGAAGTCGAGGGTGGTTTTCATTTACATTTGCTATGCTCCCTCTCCCATGGGAAGGGAGCTAGGACTGGCAGGTACTGGGCAGTGCCCTATGCAGCAGGCCAGGAACCACTGCTTCATTGTGCTTCTGCCCTAGGTGGTCACACACTTGCCCAGGGTGTTGTGTTTACCAGGCACAGCCAGTCCTGTACTGGGAGGTGGCCTTGCTGCTTTCTCTAAACACCCCTCATCCTGGAACCCATCTCATGGGCTTCTCCTTTGAGTGACCATCTGGTCCTGTGTTTGGGTTTTCTTTTCATCCCAGCTCCCCACTTCTGAGCACCTGCACATCCTGAGGAGCATATTCTGAGCATCATGTAGGCACTGTTGGCTCTCACCTACCATGACATTTTCTCAATTAAGAGTATTTAAATCTGTGGAATGTGAAAAGTGTGACTTGAAGGATGTTTATTGAAGACATATTAGAAAAACAACTAAAATCAATATCCTAGCATGGCCCTTAGGAAACTACAAAGAAAGAACACAAAATCTAAAACAAGCAGAAGAAAATAAACTATAGAAAATTGAAGTGAAAAATCAATAAAACTGTAAATAGGAAATGAATAAAGAAGTCATTATATAGAAAAATTGTTCATTTGGAAAGAGTAAAACATTAAGTCAGTAGCCAGACAAACCTCTAAAAGAGGAAAAAATTGTACAAATTGTCAATATTAGAAGCCAAAGATGTCCAGTGGAAAACAAAAATTTAACTTCCCTTTATAGGTAATATTATTGTTTATGTGATCAATATTAGTGTTTTGACAAATAAATTTCTGGAAATGAAAGTAATTATTATAAGATCTTGAGCTATAAATTGAATATGCAAGTATAATTTTTCTATGTGTTAGTATATATAATCAATGAGTGAATGGAATAAGTTTAAAAATACAATACAATATAAACTGAACAAAAAATGAGTGCTTTTGTACAGATTTAATAAAATACACACAGTATAAAATGAGGAAAACTATAAACAATGATGAAAAATTTAAAAATATAAGTAAACAGATTTAGTCTGTGTGTATAACAATAAAGACTCAATATTTTAAAGATATCTATTGTTCTCCACTTGCTCTATAAATTCAATGAAACCCCAATCAAAACATCAATAGTTTTTCTTGGGGGGGGAGTACTGACTAATTAAAAATAAGTTTATACAGAAGAACATCAAGAATAGCCAAAAGTGTATTAAAGAAAATAGAGAAAGACAGGAGATACATACATTTCTACCTCATAACTACTGTACAGCTATCATAATTAAGACTGTATTTTTGGTGGAAAAAATGGCCACTTTGATTAATAAAATAGAACAGAGACTTCAAGGACAAAACTGTATCGATCTTTCAAAAGGAAGCATAAATAGTTAAAAGGAACAGGACAGCTTTATCAACAAGTAACTGATGAACACCTGGGTAGTCATGTGCCAAGCAATGAGACTAGACTAGATGCAAACTTGGCATCTTTCACAAATATCAACTCAAGAAGGACATAGACCAAAACCTAAAACATAAAATTGTAACATTTCTAGATGAGATTATAGGAGAAAATTGAAGTGATTTTCTATTTATCAATGAGTTCGTTAAAAACACCAGAAGTAAAATT
>NW_004624753.1:25380487-25393396 GCF_000247695.1 Heterocephalus glaber | reverse complement strand
TGTGTCCTCTCCAGATTTATTAATCATGTCTTGCACTATGGGCACAATCTCTGCTGTTATCTGAGAAATTATTTCTGATTTCATTTTTTCCACATCCTCTTTTGTTGCCATTTCAGGGAGCTCAAGTGGTTGAGTATTAGATTTTTCCATCTTGTTTCCCTTTGGGGTTGGTGTAGGTGATGTGGAAGTCTGATTTTGAGGCTTGTTTACGTGTCTTCTCATTTCAATGGGGAAGGTTGTGCTGTTGGCCCCCTTAAGGTTCACCTCTTCTGCCCTGGGAGTGGTGGAATGGCAGCCCAGGAGCCTCCTCCTGGGCACTGGGATTGGCTCACCTGTGCTGCCCTGGAAGTGGTGGAATGGTGGCCAGGTAGCGTCCTCTTGGGCACTGGGATTGGCTGACCTCCTCTGACCTGGGAGCAGTGGAATGGCAGCCAGGGAGCTTCCTCCTGGGCACTGGACAAAAGGCTTTATGAGAGTATTAAACATTATGCATCCTGGGCCTAGAGAAACAAACAAAATTGTCATCTTTTTTGGTCTAACACATGTGACGTTATTTCTAATATAGTAAACAGCCTATGTTTCACTTTTCTGAATTAAATGTATAGATATAAAGGTAAATATAAATTTAAATAAGTAAATATAAAATATTATTAAAAATAAAAAATAGATTTATTTAATGTTACTAAGTATAACAAGATGACTAGATTCTTTTATGTTATTAAATTTTATGTTATTTATTTTTGTTATTTTGTTATTTTTTATGTTATTAAATTTATGTAATACAGAAGCTTCAGAGTTACATGAGGTCACATATTGATAAACCCATATTGAAAATACTTTAATTTGAAAATGCATTTAATATAAGTAAGCACCAGTGTTGTGTCTTAGCTTAACCTACTTTAGATGAGTTGTCCTCAGAGCACTAAAATTAGCCTAAAGTAGGGAAAAATTGTACAACACAAAGCTTATTTTATATATAGGTGATTCTGGTAAAATGTATTGAACACTGTATCGAAAAGATGCTGGCAACATAACACACCCTGTGCTCTGCTTACCCCCAAGTCTTGTGGCTGTCTGGAGCCTGCTGCTTGCTGCTTCCACTCAGCTTCACGAAAGACCTGAATATTGCCCTACAGACACTAGCTTGTGAAAGAATCAAAAATCTATATTCCAAGGGAGGTTTCCACTGAATGGTTTACTTACACCATTGTAAAGTTGGACAATCATGAGTCAAGTCACTGCAAGTAGTGTTCTGTCTGCATATGTTCCTGAATTGTGTATGGATTCATGTAATATCCACATGTGCTATTATGCACATTTATTTTCTCCTAGTTAGAAATGTAACCTCAGCCTCTCATTTTCATTTTATCCTTCTCTTGCTCTCATGTCCAAAAGGCCTGTAGGAAGCCCTCCCAGGAGTCTACTGAAGAACTTGACAAGCACAGTGAGATTCTATTCTCCCAGGGAAGATTGCTACTCTTTGGTTTGATAACTATCTGTGTTTCCACTGTGCTATAGGCAGAATTGTGTGGTCTCAAAATCGAGGTCCCTTATTCCCTTTAAAATAGTTGAGTATATTTGAAGATAGAGTTCAAAAGGAGAGAATTAAGGTAACATGAGATCATGAATGGCCTTGATTTAATGACTTGGTATCCTTCCTTGTAAGAGATAGCAGAAATTTCACTCTCCCTTCTCCTCCACTATCCCAAAATGGGCCAAGTACAAGTCAAGCAGGAAGACCACCAGAAGTCACACTGTGTCACAATTCTCCACAATTGTGAGAAAACAAATTTCTGTTCTTTGAGCCAAAACTCAAAACTCACAGCTTTGCTTTGGAGAAGTTTTTTTGTTTAGAAATGTATAATTTTGAAGATCAAAACAAATTATCTGGAAAATACTGTAACCATATTTATTTTGGACCAAGTATTTGTCACCTTCTGTCTGATAAACATGAAACTTAATTTGGGAACAGGCTAAAACAGTAATCCTGGCAGTAACAAATAAGTCTATATACTTAATGTCCAAAGGTCTTTGTCCTTTAGAATTTTTGCTATAAAAGAAATTTTAAAGAATGTAAAAAAGCAACAGAATCAAAACACATAATAGCACAGGAAGATGTCCCAATAGTAAAAGGGTGTTGATAGATTAGATGCTTGTAATAGCACGCTTAGTTCAGTTTTCTAGCTTTTTAATCTCTTTTCTGGTTTTGTTTTGTTTTTCAGGAGTTTGTATGACAAGTTTTGAAATGTTTTCCCCAATTTCCTTCCTTAACAGCAAGCATTTGATCTCTGTCTTGGACTAATGCTTCCAGTACTGGGTCTCAGCATGAGCAATGGCAGAACAACATTTGGCTAAAACAGAAAGCCAAGGATAATTAGATTTAGAATCTTGGACTAATGGCTTTCTAAGAGTATAGGGAAGCTGAATAGAATGAGCACAGGGTCTAGATCAATAACAAAATCCAGATGCAAATGGAATCAGAATCAGCAAACAAGCATAATATTCTACTAACTTGCAAAAGTGGAGACTGGGAAGTATCTCAGGAGGGTAAAGAAGAAAATTTTATGCAATACCAGGTTCAAAATTTCCTGTAATCTTTTCTATGGGAATTAGCCTCATTCAGTAAGAGTATATTTAACAAGTATTCATTCAGCATCACTTGTTTATTGTGTACCCAGCCTTATGGCAGATTCCATCTATAGGAAATTAGAAGTGATCTCCGCTCTCCTAAGACAGGGGACTTGCTGAGGTGTCAAATGACTGCATGGTAGTATTATTAAGGTTCCACAGACCAGCAAGGCAAAATATGTGGTGTCACAAATACGTACTTGAACATTTGGCCTCCTATCACATGAGAAGTCATCTCTTGTCAAGGGGAATGAAGAGCAGTTACTTGGGCAAAGATGAGGTGCTAAAAGGTTTCAGTCAAGGAAAAGAGCGTGAGAAAATGTGAGTTTCTGCAGAGTGGCTGGGGATCAAACATAGAGCCAGATAGAATGGGACACTGAACAGGTTTTTGTTGTTGTTATTTTTAAAAGTCTAGATCCACAACAATTTTATAAGCTTTCTGCATGGGTTTTAGTTTGAACTTGAACAAAGGTTACTGGGCATTTCCGCATTAGCAATTCAGAAAGTGCATGGTGGTATCAGCATTATGAATGTTTTAGCAAAGGTCAGGCTTAGAGGCTGTTTCGGTAACCTGAGGAGAGATAATGGTGATCTAGATTAAGGAACTGCCATAAAAAAGAGAAAGCAATAGATTTAAAATATTTTGGGAAATAGAGAATTGGTGATACTGACTTAGAAGCGGAAGGTAAAAAGACAGTGAAAATTATTCTGAAATAGTCTATTGAATAGTTATTAGGAAAAAACAATTTTCCAGAAACTCTGCTAAATTTCTTACAACATCTATCTAGAACACTGCAAGCCTGTTTTAATAGCCAATTTACAAATGTTAAAATAAGTTTAAAAAGTTAAATATCTTGCCAATTGTCTTACAACCAATAGATGGTGAAAGAAGAATCAAAATACCAGTTTATCTGACTCAGAAATATATACACAATAAAATTTCAAATAAGAAGCAGACCTTCTAATTTATGCTAAATTCAATTTACATATATATATTTTAATGACTAATCTAAAATGTCATAAATTGAAATAAAATCATTTAAAATAGAAGAATCAAGAATCTTTGTTTTCTATTATTTTGCTATCATATTTTTGAAAATCCCAGAGCTTTCTAATGAACTTAGTTAGCTCCACTAGTTTTGCACATCAATTGACTTAATGGGTCTACTTTTGTAAATTCTATTCTATATTGCATTCACCTCTATTTCATAATAATATAATATTGCATTAATTACTGCAAATTAATATAACTAAGTAGAATATATCCTAAACCTTATTGTTCATTATCAGAAATTATATTCAGTTGGACCTCATGTATTTACATAAAAATTTTAGAATTAGCTTGCAATTTTCAATAGTTAAAGCCTTCTCAATTTTTGCTTTGGATTATAGTAAATCCATACAACAATTTGGGAACCCATCAATAGTAATGAGTCTTTCTATCCATGCTCTTGTTGTATCTCTTTAATTATTTCTTCTTTTATTTTTTTAGTGATATTCTTAGCTTTGTGAGAGCCTCTTGCATACATTTTGTTACATATATCCATATTTACTTCACATTTTATGCTTTCATAAATGTGAGCTTATGCATCACTTTCTAATTCTTATTTCTAAATAAAAAATTGATTTATGGCTATGTTAGTTTCCTTTCACTGAGACAATATACCCAACATCCACAGCTTAGCAAAGTTTCTTTTGGCTCATAGTTTTTGGAAGGTTCACTCCATGGTTAGTTGTCAGAAAATCTAAAGTGGAGGGTCTGGTGGATCAAAGCTGCACACCTTATAAGAGTCAGGAAGCAGAGGAAAAGAGGATCTGGAAGGGAGGAATGCCTCCAGTGACACAGATCTTCATACTAGGTCTCACCTTCCAATAGCACATTTAGCTACAGTTCCATGGATGGACTAATCCACTGATGTGTGTAGTTCACCAGCGATCTAAAGATCTAAACACCTTTCTAAAACCCCATCCTGGAATACATGAAACATTGGAGGGACAGTTTAGAACTAAGGCATCAAGACTCATTTTCATTTCACATGTGGAAAATGCCTTTAAGTGCCTATCCAAGAGTCACAAAAGTTTTGTTTCAGGATTGCTGAAAAACCCAAGTCCAAAATCTTCAAGAGTCAAGGCAAACTCTTCACTGTCAGTCACTATAAAAATAAAAGACAGTGTTAAGTATTTCCAACATATAATGGCATAGAGTAAGTCATCTCTTTTCAAAAGGGAGCCAGAAGAGAATAGAAAACAATTAAAACAAAGCAAGAGGAAAAACCAGCAGGGCAAACGTTAAGTCCTTTATTTTCATGTATAGCTCCTGGGGTATGATGTGGTGAGAGGTGAACTTCGAAGGGCTTGGGTAGCCTCCCCTGTGGCGTTACTGGTTATGGCCCAATTTCCTTACCTAAGGTACCAATTACTTCAGTTGGTAACTGGCTCTACTCACTGACTACAGCTTTCTCTGCAGATGTTCCACATTTATGTCATCTTCAGCTACCTGGGGTCTCTGCTGCCCTTTCAGCATCACTCACACAGGTTCATGCATAGCTATCTCAGATGTAAATTTCCTGTTCTCCCAGACCTTCCTTTGAAATCTAACTGGAAGTCTCCATGACTGCACAATTGCATTCCACATGCATGTGGGTGATGCCAGGGATTACTACAACTGAGATTAATAGCTGGGTCCCCTTGTACCATTGCTGCTGAGAGCTCTGAGTATTGGATAACTGAACTTAAGGAAACAAATCCCCAGGAGCCAATTCCCTAGGTGGACTTTTTCAAGCAGGGGCACCAATTACTCTGTTTTCAAATGAAAGAGTTATGCTTTTGCACAGTTAAACCTTTGATAGATGGGGTCATTCCTGAGATGCCTTGGAAATATCTATTTCTCCATCCAAAGTAATTAGTCCTTTTTTAAGAGTATTAACTTATTTGTGAGCTACACTTCATTTGGCTCTAAATTTTTGTAGTTCATTTGTGCCCAAATTTAAGTTTTTCAAAGTTTTTTCTGTTCTGTCTTTTGGCCTCAAGTGTCATAAATTTGGCTAAAGGCAACTGGCTGTACCGATGTAACAGCCTGCATGTTGGGCTGTTTTGAAATATACTCTGCCAAATTAATTCATTTCAATCTACTGCAAAGTACTAGGATATGGGCAAAATCTAGACACATATTCTTGTAGAGTATAACTCTGATGGCTTTTAGTCCAACTGCCAGTGGTATCCTTTTTCCCAACTAAAACCCCTTAAGCTTCACCTTTACTGTCAGAATTTTCTTCAACATTCTGACCTCTTAGCCCAGTAGGATTGGCTTCAGAGTTCTAGGGTTCTCTAGCCCATATCTCCAAATTTTTTCAAACTTCCCATGGACCATTTCCAGTGGTTTCAAAAACATGTGGTCAGGTACAGTCACAGCACAAACCTTACTTCTCTGGTTTTGAGAATCTTGTCTGCAGAACTTGCTAAATCTTTTTCTAATGAATTAAGTTGCCTATGTATTCTTCTATTAGGCAACATAGTTTTACATCTTTTTTTACAGTTTATATGTAAATTTACTGTTCTAGATTCATTGCATTGGGAAAAAACTCAAATATAATATTGAGTCAAAATAAGGAAAATATATTTGATCTTAGCACTTCTGTTTAATGCTGTTCTTTTCCTCATAAATTTGGATATACTGTCTTTCAATTCTCATTAAATTTAAAATATTTTATAATGTATTTCTTTACCTTTTAACCAATATTTTATTTCCTAAACAACTAACTACTTTTTAAAAAAATCTTGTCAATATTTAATATATGACAAACATGATCAGATATGATACTGTGCAAATATCTTTTACATTTTTGAGACTTCTTTTATAATATATCATCTGATATATTTTATTAAAATATTATGCTATTTGGACAAAGAATATAGACTATGTTGTATGTTATGTTTATGAATGTCAGTAATGCCAATTTTTTATTGCATTCTTTAGTTCTCCTACATCTTAACTTATTTTCTATTTATTATTTATATCAAGGAATGACACATATTGGAATATTCAATTATTTTTCTTCATTACAGTATTAACTTTTATGTTCTATTAATTTTTACTTAAAATATTTTGAACACCTTTCTGGGTGTATACAACTTCAGAATTGTTTTGCATTGGCTTGATGATTCTGTCACTATGAAATGCCACTATTCATTGTTTATTCATAATGTGACACTGCCTATTATTAATTTGGCCAATATAGCCTTGTCACATTCTGTCTTTGTATAATACTTTGTATCATTATATTCATTTCACTTGTTTCCTATATATATATATATATATTTACATTTATATACCTTATATGCTCAGCAAATAATTGGCATATTTATATTTAATTTGACTGTCTTTATAATTATTATTGATTTTACTCCATTTATATTGATTTTAAATCTATCATTTTCCTATTTTTATACTTTTTATTTCTTCCTCATTTTCCTTTTTCTTGTTTTTATTGCATTAATTTAAAAATTTTCGTTTCCTCAGTTAGAGCTATGTTCTCTCAGTTTTATGGTATCTGTAGCATTTAAAATACTAATTTTGTCAAATTTTTCCCTTATAGTATTCATTTAATTTGGAATCATTTAATTTGTGCATGCCCTGCAAAGCAATAAATTTTCATTTGTCTTCTCCTGAATACTGGATAAGCATGGAAAGTTCTTTAGTATGTTTCAGTCAAGGGTGCTACTTTTAACATGTGCCCCCTCTGTAATGTGCACAAAGTTTCCCAGGTGATGAGCCTTATGAGATTGCCTTGTGGGATATTACTCCATAGAAGAGGGGCCTAGTACTCATTAAATATTTCTGTAGGTCCTTTTCCGTGTAATTGTCTTTTTTCTGCATCTCTGGCTCACAACTTTTGGTCATCTGAGTATCATGAACGACTATGTCTTGCGCTTCAATTTAGGTGGCTCTGAGCTTCTCTTCCTTTTCACTCTCTCCCTGTGCTGTTTGGAAATCACTTCACATTAGAAAAATGAGTGACTTATAATGCTCTTCCTTTTTTCCCTTGTATTAATATCTGTAGGCCTACACAAATGTTGCCCAATATTTTAAATTATTATTGTATACATTTTTCAGTTTCATGGCTTCATATTATAGGAGGTAAATCTGAGCCTGGACATTCCACAATGGTTCCAGAGGAATTCTAATCATATGCAGTATATTTGTTATTCAATAGGATGTTAAGTTTGATCAAAGTGTTGTCTTAGATCCCTTTTCACCAGTAATTTCAATGAATGAGAAAAATTATATCAAATAAAGGATTTTCAATAAATATGCATTTAATAAGTTTTTTCTTAAATTCATGCTCAAGGAAGTTACATTGCTCAAGTCACTCAGCCACTTCAAGATATTTAGCAGGGTATTAAATTTACATAACTCTAACTTGAATCTTCGTACTGTGCATGTCCCACAAGCTGACACACTGACTTCAGTATGAGTTATCAAGAGAAAAAAATTTTCTGTCACTAACAGTATTCTCCCAGCAATCTGAAATTAGTCCCTATATCTATTATGTAATGTATTAATTTTAAGAAAAATATGTAATTTTGTCTCTCTTTGATTAGATCTGTTTTGGCATTTAATATTTTGCATTTTAAGTTTCAAAAAGAAGTTAATTTTTAATTTTGCTACTGAAAGGAGATGCAGACATTTATACTCTCTTATTTAAAATCACACTTCCTTCAGATCTGTGATGAGTATATAGCAAGATCCTGAAGAGATGAATCAGATTAGGCTCTCTGTTACATTTGTGATGTTCAAGTCAAGCAGATACTATTTGCCTCTATTTCCATCATTTTCTTTAGGCAAATTGTTTGTAATTTTAAATGCAAAGATTTACCAGACACACATGATTTAGCCACCATCTATGAGAGGAATGGTGAGGTTAGAAACTCAAATCTGCAAAGGATTTCTTTTTTGCATATAGTTTTTGAAAATTTGGATTGACTGTTTTTGAGTTTTCTTTTCCATTATGTTTTTCTTCTAAACTCTGTTGTGCCCTAGGCATAGAAGGGCAGGGAGGCAATAGAATATCCTCTCACCTTCCTACTGTATCTTAGTTACTTCCCCTTCAATGTGATACAATACCTTACACCCAAAATATTAAAGCAAGAGAGGTCTAACTTTCAGAGATTTTAGTAAAAAGGTGACTGCGAGGCAGCAATGGCAGGGCAGCATGGCCTGGTGGAGGAAATATTACTCCTATGGTAGCCAGAAAGCTGAGAGAGAAGGGAGGAGCTGCATAGCAAGATGCCTTAATGGGTTCCAAGAATATACCCCCAGGGACACCCCTGTTTCAGCCAGGCCCCATCTTCTGGTACACTCTAACACATCAATGGATCCATCCATTGATAGAGAGTAAGCTCATGATCCAAAAGCCCCACGGCTGAACACAGGAAACTTTTGAGGGTCATTGTATGGACCCTAACACACCATTACCATAGAAATAGTTGAGAAAGGCTCACTTTTCTAAGAATGTTCTAGAATATGATGACAAGGAATATAGACAAGGCTTATTTAAGAGACAGCTAATGGCAGAAGAGCTATAAAGCACAAGGGGAATGATTAACTTCTTGTCTTTTATTGAGCAACTTTATAGCAGGATATACAGTTTTAGATACTAAGGAGAGTGGAAATTAAAGTAAGGTCTATCACAATAAAGACAAAACAAAAATATGTGTAACATAATTTTAGATGATGATAAGAATTTTGCAAAATAATAGAGCAGATTAAATGCATAGAGTTGTCCAATAAAATTCTCTATACTGATGAAATTACTCTGTATCTGTTCCATCCAACATAGTGGTCACTGGCTATATTCGTATGAAGCAATTGAAATGTTAGTGAGGTAGGTAAAGTTTTTTCAGTTTAGCTTAATTTTTATTTTAAATGTTAGTATGAATAGTAACATAGCTGCAGAGGATAGTGTCTATCATATTGTGTGAAACAGATATGACTGGGCTATTTTCTTTACAAAAGAAATATTTGGGGAAAACCCATATAAAATGAGGGTGCTAATCTTCTTAAATTATGAAAAGATTATTCTATTTTTGAAGGAGGAAGGAAGTAACTGAGCCAGGAGCATGTTCTCTTGCATAATGATTTGAGGAGCTTTTTGTAATAACATTTACTCACTTTAGATGAATCAAAGTAAATTCTGCATTTCCTGATGGAAAAATAAAAAATGTGATCCTGGACATAAAATTTCATGCCTCTGATTCATTATAAAATGTATGCCATAAGTTATTTTAGTGTATTAATAGCAAATAACTATATTTCATCAGACCTGAGCTGATTAAGTTTTGGTGTTGTTTTTGGCAAACTTCAGGATGGGATTGATTGAATTCCTCATGCTGTGACCTGCCTTGGTGATGAAGCCAGCTAAATAAATGGATCAGTGAAGTACTTAACATAATGCTTGAATAATTAAAAAGACAAAGGAAAGACTCTAGGGACTTCTTTGAAACTGGGAAATTGGAAGGGCCATGGAGGCCTTTAGTTTGCAAAGGACAATCAGCTGTATTATTTTTCCCAATGTGGTTTTTGGTACTTGAAAATTGCAATAAGAAATGATTTAAGTCAAATAAATTGTGTTTTATTCAATTTATCAAATATGGCAAGATTTATGTCCCTATCTGTTCTTTATAGAATATCATCTTTAGATCATTTATCAATCAAAAATAATACAAATCATTATATTTATTTATTTATTTATTTTTATTTTTTGGTACCGGGGATGGAACTTGGGACCTTGCGCTTGTAAGGCAGGTGCTGGAACCACTGAGCTGAATCCCCGGCCCTCAAATCATTATTTTTAAAAGGATTAAATCCCTGAGTTTATGAAATGAAATTCTTAAGGTATTTTGTTTCCAAAGAAGTTTTCTTGTAGCATAGATGATTTGTGAAGTGGAATGCTTCATGATAGTTACTTATTGAACAGAGCCACCATTGAATCCTTCAAATATATTTTAAAAATTTAAAGTACATTTCACTATGACTAATAGTGTACTTTATTTGTAACATTTATATTTGTCTAACTATAAAAACTCATAGTTTTTGTCAAGCGATTTTAATTACATTTCTCCCACCTTCTTTTGTTCTTATTGGTTTATTGTTTTGAGCTAATTGTAGAAATTTTCCAGTTTCTAGCAATGTATTCTAAATGTATGTACAGATTGAGAAAAGTCATTTAACAATGGCACACATGGCTTGGCCCAAGCTTTGGATACCAATTCAAACTTTTTGGCAGTTGCTAGTTTTCATGATCTATTGGGACAAAATAAGTACAAGAGAATATTCTCTGTCCTCTCAAGATTTCAATGTGGTAGCAGAAATAGGTATTAGAAATTAGAAATAATTATTGCTTCAAGGGTCTGCAAAGACAAATTCATTTTATTTAGTGCTAAATTTTCAGAGCACCTTTGCATTTAAAGATCTAAAAGCTCTGACTGCTTTTTAAAATGTTTTAGAGCAAATCAAAAGAAAATATACTCATATATCTTTCAGTGTCAGCATAATGTTGAACTGAAATTGATAAAATTATTCTGAAAAGAAATTCATGATTATTGTAGATCAAAAAATTTATAGTAGAGCAAATGGAATTTGGCATTAGTAGGATATCAGAATTATTTTGAAAGATGAAGTAAATCATAGACCTAGAATACAAGGAACACTTATCATTAAATTATTACCTTGATTCATTAGATCAAAAATAATGAAAATAGAAACATATAATCATGTCAATAAGTATGGGAAAATATTCCAATACTACTCAATAATCTCATTAAATATTAAGTAAAATAATGGAAAAAATAATTGTTACATATGATTAAGACTATATGAAACCAACAAAATTTAAGTAAAAGAAATTCAAAACAGCCTTTGAAGATTGAGAACTTCTAATAACTTCTTAACCTGATAGAAAAATAATGCCCACACTTTTTAGAAATAATAAATAAATGTCATAGTTACCATCAATATTACATTTTTAAAAATCTGGCTCCAGGGAAACATTCCTCAGTTCTTTTGTTTGAAAATATCTGTTTCCTTTTAATCTTTAAAATATTTGTTCTAGGCACAGAGGCATGGCTATAATCTCAGCCACTCTTGAGGCTGAAGCAAGAGGATTGCAAATTTAGTGACACGGTAAGTTCAAGGCCAAAGAGACTATCTCAAACTAAAACAGAAATGGCTAGGATGCACTCAGTGGCGGGGTGCTTATCTTGCATGCCTGAGGCCTCTGAAACAATTTTATTGAAAGTAAAATGTTGGATACTCTTTGACTACAAAGATTTATATTTCACTCTAATACCTGCAACAATGTTGCATATTTTGATGTAAAAATGACCTATTTGGAAGTTTTAATACCCAGAGTGAGTTCAAAATATTAACAGTATGATCACATAAAAATTACCTTTATTTTTTCAAAGTAGAAAACAGTGATTGTGAAGGGTGAGAAGAATTACTTCTCCTTCACTATTATATTCTAATAGATCTGGATTTTTTAAAAGTAAAAATGGAAATCAAAGATATGGAAATTATTTTCAGAAGTAGTTACTCAGAACAAGTTCCTCTATAAATAAAGCCTTTATGTATTAAGGGTATCATAGTTTGGTTTGAAGACCATATTTTAAAAATTTTATTCCCTAACTTGCATAACAGATAAATAAATGGTCCGTGAATTATGTCCATTTAGTCTGTTTTACTGGGTGTCTAGAAAAAGCCGTAGATTTTTATTCTTTTGTAAATTTAATGTGAAAAGAAGCTCATTTGTTTTTCCCTACTGGAGATCACATCCAGGAGCAGCCCACCACTGAGCAACATCCATGTTGCTTTTTATTGTTTTATGGTGAGACAAAGTCGTGCTCAGTTGCCTGCACTGGCTTTGCATTTGGAATCTTCCTACATCAGCCTCCAGAGTAACTGAGATTATAGGTATCCACCATTGTGTCAGATTTCAACTACAGATTTTTAAAAAAACAGTTTTCAAGTTTAAACAACACAAACTTGTCTCTAAAGTTAGAATTTCTTGAGTTTGAAATATAGTAAAATACTAGACTGAAAGTATTATACTCTCACGTGACTTGTTTCAGTCAATTAAATGTCAACTGATAGGCAAGATTCTAAAATATAATAGAACACAATACATATTTGGATTATCTATATGTATATCTTGTTTTCCCAAATAATATTGACAGCATATAAAGTCATAGTGTTATTAATATTTCACTTTTCTTTTAATAAAA
>NW_004624753.1:25339078-25374792 GCF_000247695.1 Heterocephalus glaber | reverse complement strand
ATTCATTAGATAATATGCATTTGCTTTGATTTACATTTTTATTATTGTGTATAATGTTGGTATAATATCCATACTACATCTTTTGTAGACCCATGTTTTACCTTTGATAATATCTCTGAATTGTCTTGTTGTATGATAAATGTCTCTTTATCTTAAGAGGTTGCATTAATTTGTATTTCTTCCAATAACAGATTTCCCTGAAAGTAAGTATTCCAGGAGCAAGGATTCACAATAGCCAAGAGAGAAGTTTAAATATTTCTCTAACTCAGCCTTAAAATTCTAGTAGCATCATTTCTGCTGCAATTCATTGCTTTAACAATTTATTCCAAAGGTGAAATAAATAAAAATGGATCTCTTTAAAATGCTCAAATAACATAGGCAGGCTAAAAAACAGGGATTTAAATTGCAGAGCAAAAATATGAAAATAATTAAAATGTGTCACTTAAACCTTAACATAGTAACAATTACATACAAATGGTTTAAACTTGTAGATAAAAAAAAGATCATGAGAATATAGATTTAAAAGTTCGACCCAACTATTCTGTCATTAAGAACCTCACTTAAAAATAAGTACATTCGGGGAAATGTATCAATGGGCAATTTTATTTTAGTCTAATCCTATAGAATATGTACACAGCTCTAGATGGTATAACCTGCCACACTCCTTGGCTTCCACCAATGAGACAGAGTAAACTCATTTACAGTAAACATTTTTTAATAAGTAGTAGGAATATGCCCTAAAATAATGTTTAAAAGTATATTACAGTAAACACATAATCTCTCACTATTATTAGAAAGTTTGATGTGTTCTGCATAAATATACACAATTTTTAACATCTACAACTGGCATGCACAGTAGGTTTGTTAAAACCAATACTGAAACCGCAACAAGTGAGTAATGATGGTGCTGTGGCATTACCATTGCTACAGTGGCAAGAGGTGAGAGAAATATTTTAGCTCCATTAAAATTTTATGAGACCACAGTCATATTTTCAGTCTATTGATGAATGATGAATAACACAGAGCAAACAAAAGCCATGTCAAAATTAACCTAAAAAAGAAACAGAAGTGGTTGTATAATAATATATTAAAGTGAACTTCACTGCAGTTCAATACATGCATAATAAGTATATGGAAAGTGGTATATGTGAATAAATATAGCAGGTACATATCATCTTCTCATTTTCTATATTATTGTACCCTATACAAAATGGTAATATTTGGAGAAACTGGCTCAAGAGTGTATGAGATAGGGCCGGGAATTTAGCTCAGTGGTTTCGCCTCCTGCTGCGCAAGCGCAAGGACTCGAGTTCGATCCCCGGTACCAAAAAAAAAGAAAAAAAGAAAAAAACAGTGTATGAGATATCTGGGTATTATTCTTTAAATCTACATGAGAACTTATAATAATCTTCAAGTACAAATAAATATATAAATAGGCTTCTTCAAAAGTTTGAGACTTTTTTATGTCAGAAAGACCTCTAATTCACAGCATTAACAGAAAAAATCAAGTTACACACAATGTGTATAAGTGCCATCAGTGTGTGAAGGGAAGGGAAGATTAATTTGGTAGTATAAATATGAAGAACTTTGTTAAGGCATAAAAGTAATGCCCCACAATGATGGTGTACTTGCTGTGATTTTGGTACTTTCTGATATATAAACCAGGTGAATGTTTTCCTGCTAAACAATAAAGACAGAAATAAGTACACCAAACAACAATAACTCATGAAGGCTTTGAAAATGCTTAATCTTTTTCTTAATATTTAATAAATGAAGAAAATTTATTAAGAAAATTGAAATCAAAATCATATGCATATAGTATCAACACATCAAGACCAATGGAATTTTGTTCAGAATAAAAAATTCACTATTGTGAAAGGGAAAAATAGTATTTATCTTCAAATAAAAGTACAAACATTTTATACAACTTAATAATTAGTTATTATATATATAATTTTAAAACAAGAAATAGATTCATCTCAACCTGATGGGGTAAATAGCTGTGCAGCACTGACTGTAGTGATATAATCCAAGTCAACTGATTTATAAGGAAACAGCCCTGTAATTGAAGCACGAGACAAGCTTGCAAGATATCATAAAGGTAACTCAACATTTGCTACCTTAAAACTATTCTTACATCCAGAGTTATAAAACCAAGGAAAAAATTTTAAAACTAAGTAAACATTGATGTTATTTAATAGACTCTGTAGTAAATTCCAATTAATTCACCAACACCTTAAAAGCCCTACAACAATTTCAATAATATCAAGATAAAAGATTAAATCAGAAAGAAAATTGTGTTTACCTAATAACAACAAATAAAATGTAGAAAAAACTGATGAACACAAACTCTGCATTATATAGTGGGACAGATTAGTTGGGATAAGATTTAGAGGCTCTTACCAACAAAGGAGCTTATACTCTAAGTAATAAGGGGCCTGCAAATCAACTTACCAAGGAAGCAACAGGACTAGAACTCTGCTCCAAAGTGATTAACCAGGCTCCACAGAAGAATAGATTGCCAGGAGAAGGTGGAGTAGGTGGTAGCCTTCTTATGATTCCCCTTCCCTATGCTGGATTAGCAATCATAAATTCCTGCAGGGAAATAATTACTGACAACTAAAAATGAAAAGAATACAAATAATATGAGAAATAACATGGAAGTAGAATTTTAACAACCTAACAACTTATTGGTTATGTGATGCAGAATGTAAAAGCTCTTCCCTAGGTGATTCAGAATGCAATTAACTAAATTAAACAATGACAGAGATACACATTCTAATAAAGGCCAAGAGAATATAAGTCTTCAGAGGAGAAAGAAGCCTGTGAACCTATCATAGAGGGTCTGAAGCAATTAAATAAAATTTGTGTGTATATGTGCATGTGCGTGTGTGTATGCATATGTGTGTTTATGTGAGTCAATATACATAATCAGTAAGTAAAGAGAAATTTCTAAGTTCAAGAGAAGAATTTTAATCTTCATATACTTTTTATTTTTATTCATTTAATAATTCCACAGTAATGACAGTTAATTTTACATATGAACTTGGCAACTATGTTCAGATAGACGTCCAAATATTATTGTTTTCTGAATGTTTCAGTGAGGGTATTTTTAGATGCTATCCACTTTTAAATGTGGGCTCCATGTAACCAGACAAAGACTACTATAACAAAGGATTGATCTCCTAGAATAACTGGTCACTTTTTTACTAGATTTTTATTATATTAATCATAATTACTATGAACTGTGTATGCATGGTCTAACCAATGAGATATCTTCCAATGTGATTTTTGGAAAATTTTTACTTTTGCTCTCTTATTCTCTTGAGTTGTTTCAAATTCTTTGACTGAACATTGGATAATTTTTAGAGAAGGGTAAAGGCCACCAGAAATGCTATTTTAATAGGCATGTGTTTTCTCTTGTCATGGCAATGAGAGAATGTAGCAGCAGGTAAACTGGATTTGGATTTACATATTGCCACAGGAACTTCCCCAAAACCCCAGTTTCAATTATTTTTAGTGGAAGACTACTGCTACTTAATGGAATTTGTCAGCTTGGCTCAGTGAAAAGTTTTTCTCCTTCCTTTAAATGTCAAGTCTTGGCAACCTCTTTTTGTTTACATGTAGAGAAGACAGTCTCGCCTTAGGTTCTGCAGTAGGTCAGCAGCCAACTGACAGATTAGTGTCCCTTGCTGTTCCATTTGGAGCTTGCATGAGAGTCAGGAGGTCCTTTGTTCTTCTGGTCCAGCATGAGTCTTAGAGTCTGTGAATGGGAGGTTTAAGGGGAGAAGTGTTATCAGGCCACATTTCTCTACCTACTTGGGACAGCAAAGCACTGACTGATTTTAGACGGCTTGGACAGTAGACTGTTTCCTGACCCGTTTTAAGGGTAGAAAGCTTTTTCTTTGAATACCTACAGAACTCTGGTTCTGGAAGTTTCCTCTTCCTGCCATGTGGAAGATACTTTTGCTTTTATGACCTGAAGCAATGCGTATTTCCTTGAACCCATGTAAATACTTGAGCAGTTTTGGTGAGTGCAAGGAAAGAATCCAGAAGCCCAGCTTGGCTTCATGCTTAAGGTTTTACAGTGAGGGTTGGGAGAATCTTTCTGGCTCCCTGCTCTGCCCATAGTCGTCATCACAGTGCAAGTAGACTTCATCCGTGTCTCGGGCTGAGTGGCTTTTAATGGTTCATTGAAATTAGCAAGTATCTTTGTACTTGCTTCATTGGCAGTGGATTACTTTCCAGAGCTGTGCCAAGGTTAAAAAACAAAACAAAGCAAAACAAAAAAATATTCACACATCCCTAGAACGTTCAAAAGGGCCTTGTCATTCACTGAAATTTAGTTTACCAGGTTAACTTGGGAACTCAGACCATGTTCAGCTCACAGAGTTTTATTGTTTAGAGAATTATCTGTTTTCTGTCACTGTTAAGCCAGAAATGGCATTTTCTTGTGGTTTTAAATAGTTTGAGAAGAAGCAAGAGGCCTCTGTTGTGTTCAGATGGTAAACACATATTGAATTGTAGAATTATGGTTTATTAGCTTTTTGGTAGATATACTGTATTTCAATTGAATTATTTACTAACATGTCATTCCAACCCTCCAACTGACTTTTAAATAGATCAATTTTTTTTCCCTAAACATCACAGGCTTTTATATTTTGCCCAGAAAATCAAGACATACAAATTGTATTTTCTCAGTGTACCTCCTTTGCACTTAAAATATTGCAATACATTTGCCATTCCTCTCTTTTGTCACATTTCAAAGTACACATGCATATATGCATTTTATAAAAAAAATATCTTTATATGTATTGTCATATAAATAAAAACCCCTTTTCTTTTTGTTAACTCATTCACTCTGTACCCAAATTCATCATAACTCCAATTCTTTATATACTTTTAATTTCTAATTTTCACTGCTTTCTTCCTACACACTATCATCTTATTGTGTCCAGTACCTGCTCCTCTGTAAACACCTTACATAACTAGTCTTCTCACAAAATATCTGGTAGCACCATGACTTGGTATTTCTTATTTTAAATGTAGATCTCTGTGAAAAGCTTTTATCTTGTGAACTATTCAACAAATCACTGTTCATTCTTATAAATATAGTGAGCATGGAGCCTCGCAGCAAGGTGTGTTTTTCTATTCACTCTTTTAAAAATTTGCACTTCTGTTTTCAGTCACACCATATTTTGGAAGTCATATTATCTCCTTCTTCCTGTGTTTCAACCCTTAACCTATGGTCATGCAGAAGGTTGCATGGCCTCTGGTGCCCTTTATTTCATGTATTTCCTATTCAGCCACAGAAATATTTACATCTATCGTACCATTACCTGTACAAGCAATGACCATTCTTACTTTTGAATGAAATCAAATATCTGATTTTTTTTATTAGTATACATTAACTCCTGATAAGTTCTAGGTAAAATTGCATAATAGAAATAATTATGACCCTTGTATTGGTATGCCATATTCAATTAGTATTGGAAAAGTTACTTTTATATTTTCAAGGAAACTGACTTCTATACAGCCTATGCAGCTATTAAAAATTGAAACCCTTACTCCAAAACTCCTTGGCTTCTCTCTGGGTCTCATCTACAAATAGTCTTTGTGCAAAATGTAAAGAGAAAATTAAGCCTGATCAAGAGATGGAGATGTGCATTAAATGTTTCTTTCTTGTAATGTTTTCATGGAAAATCATGCTTACTTGTAAATATCTTAGATCAGAGAATCCAAACTATGCAGAATACTAGATAATCATGGAAAAATTTCTCCTCTAAATAATTATACTTTGCAATAACTGGACAGATATTTTTAAATTGCCTTTTTTCTTCTTGGTGTTTTCCTACACAAATAATTTATTGAAACATTTCAATTAACATTTTCCTTAAAGTTTCTTCTTTACATTACACTCACTAGTCTTTCCCAAGGCTACATAAAAAACTTTCTAATTTTCAGTTTTTGATATGGTCTTATTTAGGGACTTATTTGTCAATTCATATATTTTAACTTTGTAGTAATTATCTTACCTGAAAATATTTTTTGTACAGCTGAGATCCCAATGGCTGATTGGTTCTGTTACTATCATTTGTAGAATATTATACCATTTGCTTACTAACTTGGAATTCTACAAATCTCATAGACATATTCAATCATAATATAGATCATATACTCATAGATCACACACATATATGTTTCCTTGTGGGTGGTGATAAAAAATGTTTTCGTTGTGTCATTTATCCATTCCAACATTTATTTGGAGTGACTTTAAGTTCTATTTTCTTAATATTTGGTACTAGAGTTTAAATTGATTATATTTAAATGTTGATAGAAATTACATCCTTTGCCATTGGTTTTCTGTACAGAAAATTCTTGCCTACAGTGATGTCTTCAAAAGTTTTATTTATTTTATTTTCCAGCCAATTGTTTCCATTTTAACACTTAGATCTTTGGTTCATTTAGTTCAGTGCATGGAGGTAAATGAGTCTGGATTCCCTCCTCTGCAGAGAGCCAAGGGTCCCAGCACCATTTATTAATAAGGCAATCTCTCCTTTAGTGTATATGTTTGGCCCCTTTATCAAAGATTAAATAGCAGATTTAAGGTAAAAAGTATAACTGGGTGTTAAATAATCTGCAAAATATACTTACAGTACGGAGTAAGAGTACAGATCTTTAGCCTTTAGAAGCTTTAGCTTTCAAGAAAAATTAGGCCGATATCCTTCTGGCAAAGTGACAGGTCCTGAGAGCTACAGTAACACCCAGTGGAGTAAGCCCTTCTTGAGGCCTAGGACCAATCTGGTTATCTTGTTATTACTGAACATCTATCACAGTGGATGGGTAAAAGGCATCAGTAAGCGTTCAATGACCAGATGTTTTCTTCGATTCATCTATCTTAAGATTGTCAGATTCCCCCTTTGTTAAAATTATTTTAATTTCACTTTATTTGTGCTTTCATTGTCAGCTGCATCAAGACTAACACTTTGAATGTGAAAACTAGTCTAGTCTCTTGCTAGCTGAAATCAAATAAAAGCATATACCCAGAGGGGAAAAAATAAAATGATTAAATAGCTGAATGTGGCTGAGGTTGTTTCTGCATCCTCTGTTCTGTTCTGTTGATCCACATGTCTGTTTTGTGCCAGTACCATGCTTCTTTTTTTAGTACTGTAGCTTTGAGACATAAGTTTAAATCCAGGATTGTGGAACTTCCTTCTTTGCTCTCATTACCCTAGATTGCTTTTTAAAAATTTGATTCTCTTCTAGTTCCATATGGATTTTATGATTGTTTTCTCCAGTTCTGTGAGGAATGCTGCTGATATCTTAATTGGGATTGCATTAGATTTATAAATCAATTTTGGAACTATGGCCATTATGAACTGTATTGGTTCTCCTTATCCAGTATCTATGTTTTTTCCTCATATAACTCCTTTTATAGAGTCCTATAGATTTTGTGGCAGAGTTCATTCACTTCTTGGTTAGGTCAATTCCTAAGTATTCAATTTTTCTTGGTGCTATTGGGAATGGTGTGGTTTTCCTCATTGTTTTTCCCAGTGGGCTTATTATTAGTCTACAAGAATGCTATTGTTTCCCATGTATTGATTTTGTATCCCACTATATTACTGAATTTGGCTATTGATTCTAAGAGTCTTTTGGTGGAATGCTTTGGTCTACTTGTAGAGGATCATGCCATTTGAAAATAATGATAATTTGAGCTCTTTTTTTCCTATATGTATCCTTTTTTATTTATTTCTCTTGCATGATTGCTCTGGGTAATGTTTCAACAACTCTGTTGAACAGGAGTGGTAATAGTGGGCATCTTTGTCTTTTTCCTGATATTAGAGGGAAAGCTTTCAGTTTTTCCCCATTTCATATGGTTTTGGCAGTAGGTTTGCCATGGATGGATTTTATCAGATTAAGATAAAGTCCTTCTATACCTATTTTCTTCAGGGTTTTTATCATTAATGGATGTTGGATTTTATCAAAGGATTAATGCCATTTTTTATTTTCTTCTGTAGCGTACTTAGTTCTAAAATGATATTATTTAAATTCCCATTAATTCATGTAGCCTCCTTAACATTTTTAATTGTTTTGCAAATTAATAACATTAGCTGCTTTTGGTGCACAGGATCTGTTTATTTCTCTTCCTATAATAGCACCTCAGTTTTCTTTTGCTATCAGTGTCTCATTGGAGAATCAATTGTTTTTCTCATCTTCTTTCAGTCTACAGTCATCATTGTGGAAATTTGCACTTCTAGTAGAAGAACACTATGAAAAGATAGTATATTAATAGTAAATTCCAGGAACTGCACTAGTTATTTTCTGAGACAGGTTTCTTCATTTTCTTTATTTTGTCAGTGGTGCTATAGATTTACTGATTTTTAAAATATTGATAGATGAGCCAAATTCAGTTGGAGTCATGTGTATTAGCAATAGGCTAAGTTTAAGGGTTGATGGTAAGAACTTTTAGTTTATTATTGAGATGAAAGGAGATAAAATAAAATATTGTTTTTCTTGATTGTAACAGTAAAATCCCATGGTAACTAATTAAATGATTGCCTGTGGTTGAATAGAATTCTGTGCCTAATTTGAAGAATATGAGGGATTCTGTAATACTGCATATTGGTTGTAGAAAAGCCAAAATACTGCTGGTCATGGTGACACACACCTGTAACCTCAGCACTCCAGAGGCTGAGGCAGGAGGATCACCCCAAGTTCAGGACCAGCCTGGGCTACATAGTGGGTTCAAAGCCAGACAGAACTACATAATGAGACCCTGTCTCACAAAACTCAAAGGAACAAAAAGCAAAAAATACACAATACTCAAATTATTAAACTTTCACTGCCAGTCATAGCATCTCAGAATTGTGCTCAGAGGATACCAAACCTCTTCTATCGAACTTGGGTCCTTGTGCTTGCAGGGCAAGCAACGGAACCACTGAGCTAAATCCTCAGCCTCAAACCTCTTTTAGTCACTGGATTGAAATCATAGAAAAAAGTCAGTGGTAGAGTTTTGGTTTCATGAATTAGTCCATGAATGTAATTTAATTCCCTCCTCTTGAATTGAAAGTTCAAAGAAATCTAGATATGAGGTCTGATCTAAAAATATGATGAATGCTCAAATTAAAAAAAAAATCATGTCCCTCAGAACACCCTACCTCACTTTGCATTTACTGCATCATTCTTGGAACTTTCTGGAGCAGTTTTGGAAGTGCTTTTTTGTGAGACTCATTACTTTTGTTGCGGCTGCCTCAATATCCTGAAATGATTAAAAAATGCTTACCTTTTGGGGTTATTTTGACTTTGGGAAGGATCCAACAGTCCCCATGTAGCAGATCCAGTGGTGACAGTGGAGAAGGACATGCCATGTGTTTTAAAACACGTTTTTTAGTTGGATGGTGCTCAGCAGCAACATTCACTGTATATCGCAGCTCTGTCTGACATCACTCGCCTATAACTACTATTGGTGATGCTTGCATCAAATGTTGGCAGTACTGAGGGGGTGTTTTCACTAGGTTTTGAGGGACTTTTCCAGGACTCCTTAACTTTTTAGATACCTGATGTAAAAGATTGAAGCAAGCTACAGTTTTATCCTTAATAGCAAGCCTCCCAGCCTCCCTCACTCTCATTATTTTGTTTATCTGCAGTGCTTTCCTTGTCTGAAAGAGTCCTTCTGAAAACTTGAAAAGACAGTTTGGGAACTATTTCCTGCAGATTATTCTCAATCCACAACTTTATTTTATCAAATTAGAAAGCCTTATCTGTATTGATCAATAGAATCTCTGCTAGTATGTGGCTTAGAGACACTCAGATGCAAGACAAAGAATAAACTGTAACACAGCAAGCACTTCAGACATAACACAGAGAGGAAAGATCCAGATTCCCTGAGAAGACCCCTTCGTGTTTTTCTAATGCAAGAGTTAGAGTTCTCTAGAAGAACAGAATCAGTAGAAAATATTCATGTGAGGAATATTTTATGTATGGGATTTATTAGGCTTACAGGCTGAGGGGCAGGAAGAGTTCACAAGGGCCACCTGTGCCCTGCAGAGCTGGAAGGTCCAGTAGCAGCTCAGCCCGAGAAGAGGGAAGCTGCAGAAAAAGAGGGATCCAGGATGCAGCCCTGGTCCAAAGTTGAAGGCCTGGAAACTGGCTGTAAGCTGAGGTCAAACATGGTGAAAACAAAGGAGGCGTTAGTTTAAGACTGAAGATTTTCAAAATGATACATTCCCTTCTTTCTTTTCCTTATTCCACTCCAGTTAACAGCCTGTGGTTGGTGCCACCCACATGCACAGTGAACTTCCCCTCCTCACTTCCTGCCTGCCGGTCAGTCTTCTGCAGACACAGCCAGGACTGTGCTTACTGCTCTGCTTGGGGTTTCCCACTCCCATCAGTGTGACAATGACTGGCCACAGTCCACCTCTCTGCAACCTGGCAACCAGAGCCAAGTTGCATACACCATATTTAATCCCCAAGTCCAGGAGCAAGTTCATAATTATGACTAACATGATACAGTTATTTCGGACACAAATGGAAATATATTCATTGCCTTTGCAGTATAGAAATCAGAGTTTTTTTGGTGTGATACTTATACTACTGACATTCTATAACTCAAATAGCATTATGCAAATTTAAAAATCCTTAAGTCCCAATATTAAGCCAGCCGATATTACCTTACAAAAAAGGAAAATGAAAATATCTGCTTAATATGTGTGCATGTACAAACATTAACAAAATAAGACAGAAATATTCATAACAATTATAATCCTCATTTCTTTAGCTGGTCAAACAGTCACAGCTGGTATTTATTGTTTATAACTACCTTCATCTACTACCTATTCTATATTTTCTTGTACTTTAGCCAGCATCAAAGCAGGTTTTGACCTTTACCTGGTGGAGTGACCAATATTTTAATTTCTGGAAGTTCTGAGCCATTTATCATGCTGCCTAGGTTGGGTTGCTATATTTTCTCATTGACCTTAATAACAAGGCAGGACAATCTCCTGCACTCCAAAAATATTCTTCTTACCTCCATAGTAGAATAGTAGTCCAGTTTCTCCTTAGTAGTCTATACCAATCATCCATATCAATATTATAACTCACCTTTTGGCCTGTTGAAGCAGAGACATGAGGGGTCAAACAATGGCCAGAGAGAAATCTTAACATCCAGTTTAATGGAATGATTGTTCTTTCTCCTGGGAGAAGATTCTTCTCCTCTGGAACTGATAGTTACAGTTAACCTTCATGTACTCAGGAAGGTGTGCAGAGATAGTGGATAAATCATGGGGCCTCTCCTAGCGACTACTCCTGTGTGACTTTTCCACTGAGGTCTTTGACAATCTTCAAAATTAAAAGTTAAAGAACACCTCACTTTATACATGTAAGTGGAGAGCTTGTTTCTGCCACTATCTTTTAACCAGAAAAACTGGGAATAGTTACTATGTGAAGGTAAACAACTGTATCACTCAAAGTTTTGTGCATAATTATATGCTTCCACTACCAAATTTCAGAGGCCAACATACTTGAAATCCATCAAGATCTGAAATGAAAGATAGTGGTAAAACTAGAGAAGAATAAGATTTAACTCATAGAACTATAGCAGAAACTTAATTATATCAGCATCATAAGATCTGCTTTTGGTAATGAATGCTAAGGAAATTGATTAAAGAAACAAAATGATGTTAGGTTAGACTGAACTTGTCCCTGCAGGTGCATTTACTTGAAATCTATGATTGCTAGCTAACTTAGGTTTTCTAGTATAGGCCTATATGTAAATTCTGTATTTAAATGACTCTGAGAAGACAGAAACCACATGATTTTGAAGATATTGGGATTCAAAGATTATGAGTTCTGGATTCAGAAAGATTCAGAAATACTGTTTATAGTTTAAAAAATTGAATGCAAAAGCTTGCTTTCTTGTATTCTCTGAAAGATATTCCCTTCAGCAAGATTCTAAGGAGGAAATTTGCAAGAAAAGCCCAGATAACCTGAAATGCAAGCGTTAATAATGTAGCCAGCAATTCCCATTAAAATGGCCTCACATATTTTAATGTTGCTGGCTGCTTTCCAAATGTCAAAGTCCAAGCATAAGAAACACTGTAAAGGTTTCAAAAGAAACAATGTCGATGGATGTGATTAACATGATGAGTATAAAGACAGGGACAGTAATCCAATCTCAACAATGTCTGGACCATAGAAATAGCTGAGAGGAGCTCATTAATCATAATTCCATAAGAAAGAAATATTTAGGACGCCCAGGCAGTATTTGCTTTGTATATCAATGCAGAGATTAACTTTATTTTTACCTTTACCATCATTATATTTTGTTACAAAGGCCTGACTTGATACATTGTGGAGTCACAATATTTTCCCTCGTTCATGTGTATAAGTACTGGCATATTTCCAAGACCTGCAATGAAGAGCACTAACTGCTCTGTGGAATGTTTTTATGTTCATGATGGGATCTTTCTTTACATTTCCCCAAAAGAACCAACCATGATGCATTTTTATCTGCATAATTAGGCATTGAGAAAAGGGAAAAAATGCAGATTTCTTGAGAATTCGGTGACAATGTGCATAATCAAGCCCTAATATTTATAAATCTAAAATGATCTTGCAGTCTGCCCATGTGCCTGTAGTCCATGTGTGTCAAGAGACAAAGGGAGTTTATGGGAGTGCTACATGGTAGGCACAGGTGAATATAAAGGCTTTTGTGGTCATTTTCTATATCTTAAATTCAGATTTAAACTTAATATAATTCCAGCTGGCATTTTTTCCCCATGGTTTCTGCTGTGAATGAAACCTATACAAAGCATCAAAGGACCCTTACTGATGCCCTATTTATCTTAAAAATAGTTAATCAAAAGTCATATCCTATTCCTAAAGGAATCACTCAGATATTCAACCATCAGTGACTCATAAGAATTACTGCTGTCACTTACTTACCTTTCCAATTCTGTAGTAAATTTGATGGAAAATTCTAATAGTTTTATAAATATTATATATTTACATATGTTTAATCAACTTCTGATCCTAATCAGGTCATGTGCTGGGGAGAATAATATGTTTTCTCAAATTGCTTTACATCCTTCCTGAGCATATAGGGACAGTTTTGCCCATTTCCTTTGCATCCAGTGAGCACCAGGTAGCTGAGTTCTGCCTAATCATGGACAGAGCACAATGTATAAAAATGACCATTACAATCTTTTACACTTTCCTCTGCCTGTATGGTTGGAAGTAATCCAAAAAGTTATAAAGTATGCCCAGTTTACCAGAAATAATTTTATAATGTGCTTATCATTTAAGTTAACACCTGTGGCTTGCAGGAAGGGAGGGTGAAATGGTAGGTGCTTATTGTTTGAAAAGAGAGTCTCTTTCCATAAAAACATCAGGAATCTGGCATCTGGTGTCCTTTCTTTCCTTGGGAGAATCTGTAGCCTATTAAGACCTGCTTCTGGCTCACTAGGTCTCAACCTTTTCAGAAGTAAAAACTAGTCTAATGTTGTCTGTTTCTGTCTTTTCTTTAACACAGTTCTGTTGTATGAATGACAATGTCATTAAGCAAGTGAATTCAATGATTGGCTTTTTCTCTGACTGGGTGGTATTCTCTAGACATGTATGTAGCTCTGCCCATTTTTCAGGATTTCTTTAATTGCAAAAGAAGAACTTTGCTGCACTGATTTTTTTTTAACTCCCCCTCTTTAGAAAGCTCCTCAGCTTCCATTCTCTGTTGCTCAGCCAGAAGTTAGTGAAGTTCCTCTGTAAACAATTCCTCTGAGTATTCCTCCACCAGTTCCTCAACATTACCACTGTCTACCTGCAAGCCATGGACTCTGCTATAGTGACAGTGTCATCAACCACAGGGTCAGCTGAAGGCTCAGGCTCCTCTACACAGCCTTCAAAGTCTCTCTCCTATATACTTTTAGGCCACACTTTCTTCCAGACAGATCTCCGTGTCCTTAGAGAGACATTGGCCCAGGATTTCTCAATTAACCCCACACAGGAAAGGATATCGTAATGTTCCTTCCAGGACTCTTTAAAGGTTAAATCTGTATCTGAGATCATATGGAAGCACTTCAGAAAAAGTTTCTTGTTGTATAGCTTCTTAAAGTTAGCTATAACCTTCTGGTTCATAGGCGGCAGTAGAAGAGTTGTATTAGGTGTGAGGAACTCAACTGAGAGCCAAAGGAATTCTTCAGCCAATTCTTCTTCCAAATCTTGTGGGTGAGCAGGAGCATTGACCATGATGAGGAGAGCCTTGAGTGGTAAACCTTTGTCCCCTAGATATTTTTTAACAGTAGGACAGAAAGCCTTCCTGATCCACCCAAGAAAAAGTACTCATGTTACCCAGGCTTTTGGGTTAGATCTCCACATGACCCCTAGCCTATTTCTCATGATTTTATATTTTCTGAACACTCTATGGGTCTCAGAGTGATAAACCAAGAGAGACTTTGTCTTGAAGTCACCATTCACATTGGCACATAGCAATAAGGCTACCCTATCCTTCATAGGCTTATGGCCTGGCATTTTCTTCTCCTCCTGAGTAACGTATGTTCTCCTGGGCATTTTGTTTCAGAAAAGGCCAGTTTTATCACAATTGAAAACTTGGTGAGAGCAAAAGCCATTTCTCTGTGTCATTGTTTCAAAGTGGTGTATGTAATTTTCAGCAACCCTTTTATCAGCACTGGCTGCTTCACTATGCCTAGTTATGTTATGAACCCCAGCTCTCACTTTAAAATCATGAAACCACCCCTTACTGGCACAAAGTGTTTCACCATTATCACTCATGATAGATTATCCTTTATGAGATCTGCATTTATAGCCCTAGCTTTTTCACAAATTGTAGCCTCAAATAGGCCCTAAGTTGCCATCCGCTTTTCATTTGTCCACACAAATAACATACTTACTTCCTCATCTAACATTGTCGATCGTGACTTACTAATTTGAGTTTAGCAATACTAGTTTCCTTATATAAATCTTTTCTCTGTAAGATTGTTGAGATGGTGGATTTCAACATGCTATACATATTAATGAGATTGGCCACACGAATACCATTCATATTTCTTCAATTTCCTTCTTTTCAATTGTGATTGCTTTCTTTCCTTTCTCTTCCTTCCTTAACTTCTTTTCTGGCTTTTGGGGGACCATTTTGATAGCAGTAATTATAGAAATTACAAAAAGCACTCACTGAAATCATGTCCACAGACACAACCATCTGGGCTCAGACTGACACTTACATACAATTATATATGCTTTTCTAGCATCACAAGGCTTTGTTTACAGCAACATATGTGGCCAGCATTCAGGTCATAACTCAAGACTTTTGTCTTAAATTAAAACTAAAATTCTGGTTATAACCCAAGTTGTTGATATGTGAAGCTAGTTGTAACTTGAGGATCCACTGCATTTCCTCACAGCTTCTTTCATCTTTTCTCAAGTGTATCTGCTTTCTTGTTTGTTTCCTCCAGTGCAGACTACAAGAAATTTGCTGTCTTACAATTCTAACAGGACACAACACTATTCCCTTGTATTGATGAAAACATACTGATAGTTCCTTGAGACTGGGATATTTCTAGTACTTTATATGTGAAGAATTAATAAGCCATATATGCACACACAGGGATGTACATACAGACGTATATAAACACATACACACATTTTGAGATTTGGCTTTTAATTAAAGTTTTTCATAAGGCATTTATATGAAGTTGCAGGAAAGTACCATAAAACTGAAGTAGAATTTGCTACAGTTTCAAACCTATTATTACATGTAGCATACTTTATGTTATGGATCTCCCTAAAGTCTCCCTATTTTAGAAGACACATATACTTTTTAGCTTTTAAAATAAAAAAAATCTGACTTACCAATTAAATTCAAAATAAACTAATTTTTAGTATGTCCTGACACAAAAGGTGACTCACCATCTGTTTTGACAGCAAAGTCAGAGTGTCTGTTCCTCAATCTGGTAGCCCCAAGAGGCATTGTAAAGGACATTCCCATTACTCACACACTTACTGGATAGAAATCTTTCAGGTATTTTCTTCTATGTCATGAATTCTGGTTTAGTTGGACTGCTATGGGGAAAGTGTCTCAAATTACTGTTTTTATTTTTATCAGAGTGCTATCTTCAGCACCAGACATTGTATTTATTTCAATGTGAGTTTGCCTTACAACTATAGAGAAAATGTAAGGGAAAACAACACATAGAAAGTTGCCTCCTAAGCTCATATTTTCCTTGTTGGCAGCCTCCAAATGTTGTTAGTGTTTTTCAGAGACTGGGAATCCATATGAAATGACATATTTACATTGCATAGTTTATCCCCAACACTAAAAGATTATCCATTAAAGTGGAAAATACCAATGATAATTTCTTTTTCTAAGAACACATATTGTTTTCTGCAAAATCTATGTTTTTGATGTTCTTTCACTTATACAAAATAACTACACATTGATCTGTCTCATTATTTAGTGTTTATCTTTCTACTCATTGTGGAGAAGTGTTTGACATAAAGTGGAACAAATAATATTTGGTACATAAAACTTGATAGATCTTGTGTGCTAATGGCAGATAACTTTTAATTTGTTAACATGTGGTAGGAAATGCTCTACTTTAAATCTTAGACAATTTTCACTGGTCTTCTCTTTTCTTCTCTCCTTTTCCTTGACTCTTCTTTCCCTTTTTTCTACCTTTCCTTCATCTTCTTCATATTTTTTAACCCTTTCATTCATTCATTAATTTGTGCCCTTATTCCTTCTTTTCTTCCTTCCTTCCCCTTTCTTTATACTACCTTTTCAAGTTTTTTCTTTTGTAATTTCAACGTGATTTTCTGGCATTTTTCCTGTGTATTTCATACTAATATGAAGCTGTTATTTACCTATAGAGTACAATAATCAGCATCCATTCAAATTAATCAATGCCAGAAACATAGTAGTTGTTAAATATTTTCTCTATCCCTTCTTTGCAAATTCAATACTCACTACATGGAGGTTTTCCTAGCAACTCAAAATTAACATACCCCTACTGAGCAGAGCACAATTCTCCAAATAATCTCACTTGGTTCATATTCTCAAATTATAATACCACACGAGTCCACTCTTTCCATCTCTTTCACACCTGAGGAGTACTGTAAATTCTGTTTTCTTAAAACACTTTTCTGCGTGTCCTTCTTATCCCCCACTGCTTCTTCATTAATTTAGACATTGATTCCCTGTTACCTGAAAAAAGCCAGTATTGTTCTGACTAGTTTTCCTGTTCACTCTCCTACAGACTTTTAAAAAAGCATTTCCCAATTGAATTTTCCAGACCTATGTTCCTAGGAAAAACCCTAAAAAATGTGCTCTTGGAGATTACCAGTGTATTACAAAGTTTAAAATGAACAAGGAAGTTGTATAGAATACCATTATAGAATATGCACTGTTGTGTTCAAATTTTAGCAGTTCTTAGTTATGAAAGAATATTCACATGCTATGTACTCCACATATATTTGTGAAATTGAAACCAACCAATAGATAAATATAAAACCACTAATCTTCTTCAGTCTCATTTTATAATTTTAAAATAGTGGTTGATAATAGTAGATATATTAGCTAGTAATGTTTTGAGTTACCTTTTCAGAAATTAAAAGCAAAAGGGAGTTATTTTTGTCATGTAAAAATATACTGAAAGTATGCACTATGTGCTCAGATGTAGCTACTTCATGACAAAAACAAGCTTGTTCTTGTTTTCTGGTCTTTTATCAAGTGGCATATCAGTTTTTATGAGATATCAGTGTGTCTCCTAGCATTTCCAAGTAGAAACACATCAGAGAATGGTCTTATTTCTCACTGGGTGGACGAGGCACACAGCTATGCCCAACTATGAGGAACTGAGAAAATAGTACTTTTTTACCTGCATATTTTACATTAAAATAATCATTCTGTTAGTAATGTAGGAGAGAGTAGATTTGTGTGGCTATATTTGCTTTCATTAGTAACTAAAACCAAACATACACAATTTTAAAATCTTGTACACATTGCTCACAAATCTGTAAATCAGTTGAGCAAATTCTTTCATTTGGATCAGCTTCTACTTAAACAGAACTGTCTCATATTTTCTGGGGCCTAGATGGTCAGACAGCTGGCATTTTTCAGTTCTGTTGGTAAAGGATGAGGTGGTGACTGGCCCACACATCTCATCATTCTACAGGCTAGCCTAGGCTTGTTCACAAGCACCAGACAGTATGACTCCAAGAGCAGCAAGGAGGCAAGATGCAATGTACAAATAATTTTCTTCATAATCTTGTCTTCATAACTTTTCCATTGAACCTGTAGTCAAATTAAGTCTTATAGTGAAACCAAGTCAATATAGAGAGATGTTCCTGAGTAACACAGCTACTGGGAGGCAAAAATAAATAGAATTGGACTATTACTATAATCAGCCCAATGTAGTGTCATGCTACATTTACTTCAAGATAAACATGAGTACACTGGGAGAAGTAAGTAAAATAATTCAAAGTGTATAGGCATATAAATCACTTTCCTGTCACTGGGACACAGTACCTGACACATATAACTTAAAGGAAAGTTTCAATTTAGCTCATAGTTTTGGGGTTTCAGTCCATTGTCAACTGACAGAAGGCATAAATAGCATGGTAGATGTGAACAGTTGAGAAAAACTGCTTACCTCTTAGTGGGCAGGAAGCAGAGGAGGAGAAAGGGAAGAGTCAGGGAGAAAAATACACACATCCAGATTATGCCCCCTGATAACCCACCTTTCTAACCAGGTCTCACCTCTGAACATATAAGATATTGAGAAAATATTCTGGATCTAAACCATAACATTTCACCCGTGTCCCCCAAAAGGCTCAAGAGCAACTTATTAGGCAAATTGCATATAGATCATCACTATGGCTCACCAAAGTCTTAATAGTTTCAGTATTGGTAAAAACTCCAAGTTCAAAGTCTCATCTGAGACTCAGGCTAAATGTTTAGCTGTGGAAACCCTATAAAAATCAACAAGAAGGGCCGGGGATTTAGCTCAGTGGTTCTGTCACTTGCCTTGCAAGCACAAGGACCCAAGTTCCATCCCTGGTACAAAAAAAAAAAAAAAAAAATCAACAGGAAAATTAAACACTGCTGAATTAAAATTTCACAAAGTACACATTCCCATCCAAAATGGGGGAATGTGGAAATAGAAAAAATGATAAAAGCAAGACCAAAACACAGCAGGGAAAACATTAAAACCTATAGTTCCATGTTTAGGACCCAGGTCAGTTTGTGCAGACAGGTATACTCCTCAGGGCTTGGGCTGCCCCTCCCATCTCTCTGCTGGTTACAGTCCACATGTTCTCTCAATTGGGATGGCTCTGCTAACTTCTTGCAGCTTTATCCAGCAGATGTTCCACATTCCTTGCATTTCTAACTTGTTGAGGTCTTCACTGCACTTTTGGCTTCACTCTCAGGAGCAAACTGCCCATCATTCCTGAATTTCCTCTGAAATCTTGGCAGAAGCCCATGTGACCAGGAAATCTTGTAGTCTGTATGCCTGAGAAAACATTATGATGTAGAAGATACCAAAGGCTGCTAGCATCTCCAGCAGTGTCCTGCCCTCCTTGGACCATGGCTGCAGTGTCTTCTGAGTATCTGGATGATTGAATTTAGGAAAATTCTCCTAAATAAAGAGCAGGAGGCCTGGGGCTCTCTTCTTAAAGCAAATATTTTCAAAGAAGCTTACCTTTTATACCACAGATCCTGGAAAGAGTGGATCCTCACAGATTCCTGAGATACCTTCAAGCCAACTTTTCTACTGTCCTGATGCAAAGCACATGATTTCTTTTCAATTCTAATCTTTTCAGTAACCATGCTGTCTTTGGTCCCAACTTTGCAGGTGTTTCCTTTCTGGTGATACTGCAAAAGTTCACCTTTCTGGTGAACTTTTGAAATCACTCAGCTCTGATTTTTTCTCCTATTTTTCACAATACATCTAGCTAAAAGCATCCAGTAGTACCCATGCCAGAGCCTAAATATGGGGCTAGATTGGCATTTTCTTCACTGGATCAAATAGTCCATGTCTTAGTTACTTTTCTCATTGCTGAGAAAAAATACCTGACACCCAAAGTTAAAGGAGTAAATGTTTATTTTAGTTCAATTTATAGAGGTTTCAATCCATAGTTGGCTGGTTCCAAATGAGGGTGGCATGGCAGAGTTATCCCAGAGGAGAAACTTGCCATGGCATTGCAGGCAGGAAGGCAGCAAGCAGCCAAAGCAGCGAGTAGCACCAGCACTCTGGCTTCTTTCTATCTCTTTATATTCCATCCAGGCTACAAGCCTACTGATTGGTGCCACCTATACCCAGAGTGGGGCTTCCATTATTCACATTGTTAATCCCAGTATCAGACCCTTAGTCCATATTTACACGCTGTAATCCAGTCACCTTCAAAACTCCCCACATATGACTGCATGAGGCTTTGGGGGGACATTCAGATTCAAGCCTGAACAGACCAGTATCTATACATCTGGTCCACACAAAGTGTCAAGACATGACAAATATGGACATATTCTTACCAGAATAGAACACTCATCCAGTTTCCAATAGACTCCTCCTACTCATCTAAAGCATCCTGAACCGGAACTTTACTGTCTATGTTCCTATCATCATTCTAGTCTGAGCTCTGAGCAGAAACACAAGACAAGCTCAGCTTGCAGCATTCTGGGGCTTCTCCAGACTGTATCTTTAAAGCTTCCCATGCTCTCAAACAAACTACTTCCAAGGGCTTCTAAATCACATGGTCAGGTACAGTCACAGCAACAGCCCCTCTCCTGGTAGCACTTTTACCTATAAATTGCTTTCTTATCACTGGGACAGCATACCTCACACCTACAACTTAAAGGGAGAGAGGTTTAATTGGACTTGTAGCTTTGGGGTTTTAATTAATGGACAGCCACCTGCAATGAAGAAGCAGTATGGTGAAGAGCATGACAGAAGAGTACTACTCACCACCTCACTGTGGTGAGTAGTACTCTTGAGGTGCTGGGGACAGGAATCCACATACAAGTAATAGCCCCGGTGACATCTGCTTCTGACTGCTCCCACGGGGGACTTTTGGTGGTTACTCTACATCTAACCCATAATAATAGGACAGCATTTTCTGCCAAATTTCTGTGTAATTTCTCAGAATTTTGCATATAATTTTTCCTAAATGTATTTCCCCTTTATTTCCCATGAGATATGTTACTCAATTCATACACTTTTCTAAAAAAACATGGATTATTGGAATAAATTTGATGCTTGCTTTTAGAATTTCCTACAAATGAATTAAAATAATCTAGAGTAGTTTTTAAATTTAGAGATTGTTTTGTTCAGCATACTTCTGTCTTTCATTCATGAATTCTCTCTGCATACATTTAATGAGTGGACATTTGTCATGACAGCCACTGGCTTTATTAATGTGCACAGCCCAGTACTCTGGAACAGTTGTCTCTAATGTTAGTGCATCATACAATTTTTAGTTTTCATACTAGGTTCGAAATGATATAAGAATAAGGGCATTGTGGTGTGGCAATAGTTTCCTACTATAATTTAAAGAATGCTACTTTTGAGAAATACTAGTATTGATGACATGAAAGTGTAATAAAATGCATTTAGAAGAAAACTGAATTTAAAAAGTTACAGATGAGTTTATTGCAGTTTCAGTCTTCAAGACGTTCTTTGATTTTTGACTCTGATCCACTAAGAAGACAATAGAAACTAATGCTTAAAAACATGATTAGCCATAAACTCACAAAGGACATTAAAAATGTGCTTTTCATCTTTTACTTACTTTAAAGTAGTCATAATGAATTAGCTTTTTTTACTATTTTTTCTAGCTGATTGAGCTTGAAAATGCCTCTAGCACATAAACTTGTATTCTCAAACTAATTTCCAGTTCTATGTGAAATAATATAGAAACAAATATCTCACTATCTTCACAGAGATATGAACTTTGAGATGCCATGAAGTACTGTATAACAAGAAGCTGTGTTTGTCTGTAGCATGTGTGGAAGTTGAAAATTATAAAGCCAAGTTTCTAAAAGAAGAAAATAGGAAAAAGCTTAGTAATTTTAAAACAAAGATAAAGTGGGAGCTGGGGTAATATATGTTAGGAAATTCAAGAAAAAAAATCTCAAATTTGCTTAGTTAAAATACATGTGTGAAAAGTGACCAGTGTTGACTAACCCAGTACTCAGAGATGGGAATACAGAGATATGTATTCTCATTTTAGCAGCTGTCATGCAAGCATGGATACATCAATATCAGGGCTTCTGCTTCCTGTTGTGAAATATAAATGTCCAATTACCTACTAATAAATACATCCATGTCTGCTAAAAATAATGTTACTCAATATATTAATTTAAATATTCTGATTTTGATCAATTTAATTTGTAGTATCAATCATAAAAATCTTCCTTTCTCCCTGAGAAGAGCTTTAAATCACTTGTTTCTCAGATCCAGGATTGTTTTCCCTTTTAGAAAGAGAGAGCATATTCTAAATGGAAGTCTTTCTTCCATTTTTAAAATTTCCAAACCAAAAATTCTTATGAAAGATTTACAAACAAGGATAATAATAGAAATCAAACAAAAAGTTATTACTATAGTTCATCAAACAATACTGATTTGTGGTTGATGGAAGGTAATCATACAATTATTAAATCAAATTATTTCATGACAAACTTTAAATTTTTTTACTATGATAGAATATCATCAAATGTGAAAAAGTATAAAAGTTATAGCAATCCATTTAGCCTTATTTTCTTCAAATTTCTCTTGTAGAATGTAACCAATACAAGGCAAGAGATCTTTGCTTTGTTAACTGCCTCATCTCAAAATTTAATCATGGTGCTTGGTACACTGTAGCCACTGAAAATCCATGTTAAGTGAATGTAGAATGAATTTTTCCTTTATATTTCATAGTACACTTTTTAAAGATTATCTCTGGTATCCAAGTGCACTTCCCAATGAGTTATTCAGGTTAAATTCACAGGAGACATAATTTTCTCTGTTACTATATACATCCCCTGAGCTTCTTTTTATTATTAATTATATTTAGGTTATGAGCAAATGAAAGTGTGGTTTCCCATTAAGGTTACTCAAAATTCAACTAATCCGTGTTTTTTCTCCCCAGTGTTAAAAACTTAATGATATTGTTTTGTACTTTACTCCAGTTAAGCAGCAAATATGACAATATTAGATTTAAATTGATTGTAATTTGGTTTTGCTATATCGATAGTGGTTAAAGTAATGGCTCTGGGGTATTATTTTAAGATATTTTGAATATTGCATTAGAAGTCTTGAAAATACTTTGAATATCATAGTAGGAACAGAGGATATTCTTTTTTCTCACTTTTTTCTTACTGAAACCAATAAAAGTTTTATTATTTTATGAAAGTATGATATACAAATTATCCTCCTCCTCTTCATAGTGATTTACTGCTGCAAGAGTCAGGTTCTTAAATTTTGTTTTAATTCAAATTTGCCTTGATTACACTCTGTCCCATAGATATGTTAGAACTGACCCATAAATTCCTTACACACACTAAAATCTACTTGGATGTAGATTGGAATTATAATGAATCTGTAGAAAAACGGAGTATTCATATTTTACTGTATATGTATTTTCTAATGCATGAATATAGTGTCACCTTATATTCTTTTACATTTTCTTGGTTACATTTTCTTGCTTGTGGTAATAGGTAGCTGTCATGTCAGCTTAAGTAGCAAATGCCCAACTGATTGGATTAGCACCTTACTAGCTGCGGTGGGATGAATTTGCTGGAGCCGCAAGCCCCACCTTGGGTGTGCGTGGCACCATCCAATAGACCTGTAGCTTGATTGAAGAGAAAAGGGGGGGAAAAAAGTTATTCATTCTTCCGTTTCTTCAGAGGAGCTCCAGACTTCACCTCCAAGGTGGAATGTCTGTCTCCAAGCTTCTAACACAAGCCCTCTAGGTCAATCTCGCCAGCCTTCCTTTTTTTTTTTTTTTTTTTTTTTGGTACCAGGGATTGAATTCAGGACCTTGGGCTTGAAAGGCAGGTGACAGCACCACTGACCTAAATCCCAGGCTCTCCAGCCTTCCAAGGGGCTTCCCACAGGACTTTGCAGCAAGCTCCAGGTCTTCAACCCTGGATCAGATCATATTGTTTGATTTGGTTCTGCAGCATGTCCTTCCACACCAACTCTGTAGGAGGCCATTGCAGGCATATAAATATAAATATATATAATTATTGTTATATTAAATCTGTAACTCTAGTGAGCTCTGACACAGAGGTAATTTATTTCTCTTCTAATACTCTTGGGTATTCAGTTTTTTATGTGATCAAAAATTGTGGCTTTCATATTTCATTTCTTAATACTATTAAAATAAAAATATAACTGATCAATATCATGTTTATATTCTATTCTATTCATATTATTAGTAAATAATTCAACATATCAATAATGCATCATAATTTGTTAATATAAATAATGAAATAATAATAAAATCATGTTTTAGTTGTAATAATGTTGTAGAATCTTCCATGTTTTCTATGTATTTATATTTATTATCTGTAAATATTGTTATATTCTTTCTTACTTCCAATGATATGCCTCTCTACTTTTTTCTTATCTTTTTAATCTGACTAGGGATTCTCAAACAAAATTGTTGGAAATAGTCATTACTATTTCATTTCTAATCAGGAGTGGAAAATTTTACACATTCACCATGTAGCAGATTTTGTGGTAGTAAATGCATTTAATCTGCAACATATACTTAATCATAGTAATGATATATTCCTAAAGACATTTCTTTTTGAAAATCATGAACAGGCATAGACTTTTATTATGTCCCTTTTCTACATGTGGTAATTTCATGACTTCTTAAGTTTTCTTCTCATTCTGTTAAAAAAGCTGTATCATTATTCTGTATTTTTACCAACTTTGCACCTTTGGGGAGATGCTGATTTGCAATTGACATATTTTTATGTTGGACATTATCTGACCCTGAGTTTTCCTTAGTTTGAATTTTTCTTTGGGTTAAGTGTCCCTAATATTTATGAGACTATTGAAGACTTTTTATTTCAATTTTTGAAAACTGTGTTGGTCAAAAGATTTGTCAACTCTTCCTAACACGATTTTTTCATGATACTCTATTATTCACTTAACATTGTTGGAATTCCCTCCTCTGATTTTTTATTTATTACTGATAGTGCGTGCAAACTTTTCTTTCAGTAATCATTTTTGGGTTGTATTCACTTGAAACATGTACATGTATTTGAATAATACAAGATTCTACTTTTGTTCTCTTAAATTTCTTAACTATATATTTATTTTCTATGTTATCACGTCCCATCTTTTAGAAATTATTGCCTCTCATATAATTATTGGATGTAATTTAATCATAATTTTCCAGCTTATTGAGATGGTATCCAGACTAATTCAACTGACATTTTCCTTTTTATAACATATGCATTTGACATTATATATTTCAAACTTACAACAAATTTCACAATGTTCTACAAATTTTGATGTTCTATATTTTTATTGTAATTCCATTTAAAATATACTCCATTTTTGTTTTTATTTTTTATTTGATATGTAAGTTCATTAGGAGTATATAGTTTATTATAATAAATATAATTATGCTAATTTTCAATTGGATATTTGGTAATTAAATCTTGAGTCCATAAATGTATAATTATGTAAGATATATAACTGCATATGACTAACATTACTTGCAATTCTTGAGACACAATGTTAGTGCTCTATGTTAAATTTGGCAAAGGTCATGTATTCTGAAGAGGATAAGTAAATTTCCATATTGTCACTTCTAATTTAAGTTTATTACTGGCTTTCTGGATATTTAATATTTCAGTAGAAATTTTGTTTTTTAATATAAATTTAATATAATTTTAAAAGCACTTTTATAAGTAGTCCTGAACACTTATGAATCTGTCTAGAACGATTTTTTAGTATTCAGTTCCTGCTACACATATTTTGAAGCTGAATTGTTAGAAATAAAAATTCATCTCATTATTTGGAATGACTCTTTTTCACTGTAAGTGATATTTTTGTTACTTTTATGCCCCTTTTGTTAAAGTCCACTTGGCCCAATGATTTTTTCAAATTGGTGTTTGCTTGAGATGTACCTCTCTATATTTCTATTTGTAACCTTTCCACATTCTAATATTTAAGGATTTTCTTTTACAAGAAGTATACTAATTTTCTATTGATGCTCAACAAATTACAAAAGCGTAAGCAATTTAAAACAATGTACACTTATTATCTCACACTTTCTTGGATCAGCAATCTCGGCATGCCTCCCCCACTGGGTGTTTGTTCTGCTTGGGACTCAAGAAGCTGCTATAAACACTTTGTCTTTTGCTGGGGATTTAGCTCATTGGTTCTGTCACCTGCACATTTTGGCTGTGGTGTGTCCTGAACTCCAGGTTCAACTGGGAAAACATCTTCTTGCATGCTAATTGATGCTGTGGACACTATCATTTTCTTTGAAGTGATGTGTCTGAGCCCCATGCTCCTCATTGTCATCCAGAAGCCCCTACCAGTCCTGAAGGCACTTGAGGTTCCTTGAGGTGAGTTCTGTGCAGTTACCTCCTGTTTGGCCTTGCCACCCTGCTAGCTCACTGCACCAAGCCCTCAAGAGGCTTTAGAGAGAATGCACTGTGATGCTGAACACTCAGTTAATGCAGTGTGATATAAAGAAGGAAGGGACATCTGTCACTTCTGTTCTAATCTGAGTTGTTAGATTCAGAACATAACTTCTGTCCCCAAATCAGGACAGGAGCAGAAAGGATGAAGAACTACACAAAATCATAAAGAGCAGAGGAACAGGAAGTAGGCATTTTGAGGGGTCTTGTCTGTCTAACATGTAAAACATCGTGAATTTTCTTTTAAAACTAAGTTGGTGATTGCAATTCATAAATAGATTACATAGTTCATTTATAGTTAGTGCAATACTTATATAGAAAGCTAAGTTTTATTTTTTATTTTCTTTTGTATTCATGCTGTTCACTTCTTTCATTATTTCTTTATTTGAAATATTTTATTCTTTTATGTTAGTGTAGTTATTCCATGTTTATTTTGATAAATACACACTTTTATTAGTCCTTCAAGAGATATTATATATAACAAGCATACGTTAATTATTAGAGTCTTCCATGAACTAATATTTTATTATTTCAGAGACAAAAAAAATGACCTTACAGCACTTTAAATCAATTTAACATATTCTATGTTTGTGTTCATATATTTTATGTCTACATAGATTTTATATATTACATAAAAATTATATCAATGACACATAGTATCTTTCCTTGCCTTATTTGAAGCATAAATTTGAATACTCAATTTCATTTACTTTTTCACTTCTATGATAAGATTACGTCATCTAACAATATTTTCTTTCTTATGAAAAAATTATACTTTATTGTATCTTTTTCTGCAGGTGTGGGGGTAGTTTTTAAATTTATCTTTGTCTGAAAGTATCTACTTTTACCTATTGTGAATAAATATATAATGTAATGTAAATCTGAATTTTGTTTTTAACAAATTAAACTGATCAAACTTTACAATACCATATGAAGCTGGCTACTATTTCATAAAATATTTTGGAAATAATTTTGATTCTAGTTTTTCCAAATGCAACAATATCACTTTTAAATTTTTATTTAACTTGGTTTATTTCTTGAGGGTTATTTTCATTTTAATAAATATGGTAAAATTATACCCATGAACAGCCACTATAAAATTTTATCAAGTAAGGAATGCTAATGGCAGTGAGTTAAGATAGGACCTACAGGCTGTGGTTTTTGCTTAAAATAAATTTGGAAATTTGTTGCACTATGCAGGGAACTCATAACGCTACATAGCCATATAAGGTACATAATCATTCAACTTTAAGAAAGATACACTCGATTACAAGACATTGGCAAAGTTGGGATACATGAAATAGGATAAAGATTATATTTTCTAAGAAAGAGCAAATGATAGTGATTATTAAAATTACATGTCACACTTTAATTTCATATTAGCACTTTTGCTGAAACTAAGGTTTTCAGTGATATGCAATTTAAGTGGTTTTAGCACTAGATTTAAACTCTTATAGCCATGATGCTAACTTCATAGTCATAAAACTTCTCATATAAATTTACTGGACTAAACCATATGGTGAATTTAGTAGGCTGCTTTTATCTTATTGTACAGTTTCCCCAGATAAACACCTAAGTACTGTGAACAATAAAACTGTCATAATTAAAATTAATTTATAATTTAGTTTTCATAAAAATGCTGTGTTGATATCTTCACATTAATTAAATCATTGAATATCCACTAACATTTTATCTAGTGAACACAATTCATCACTTCAGTTTAAAAGATAGGGAATAGATGCAGAGACATAGAAAGTAAATTTCTAGTCAGTAGGTTTGGATTTAGGCTTCAAACTCAGGCAATCTGCTTTAGCACCTCTGAATCTTAAGCTTTTTCTTGAGCTACTGGGTCAATTGGTTAAAGCAGTAATATAAGCAATAATCTCATACATCTGAATGATATTTTCTTGAGTAAAAGATAAAGCCTATTTAATATTTAACAATGTATTGGACTTTGTGCCTCATTTGAAGCCCTGAAAATTAATGAAGTGAAAATTCCACCATTCTGTGCCTTACAGTACATCTGAGAAAATAGATACATTTCTATATTATAGTATAATTTATATTAAAATGCAGGTAAATGAAAACTAATGTGGGAGAGCAAGTAAATTTCCTTGATACTTGGTAGTTTCTGGGAAATGGCAACACCTGTGTTCTTCTTCAAAGATTAGCAGAACTTTAGCAGGTAAGCAGAAGGTAGAGTAGTGCACTACCTTCAGCATGTGAGTTACAATAGTATGGTGGCCTATATGTCCAAATGTCCAATGTCTGCTTGAGAAAGAGCTGATCATTGTAAGCGACCAATGTATGAAGAGATTGAGCTGGATGGAATAGCAGAGAATGAGATTTCTTACATTGTAAGTGGCATTTGTAACATGCTACAATTAAAGTATAATTCTTGAAATTACTAAACAATGTGATAGAATACTTCCATTAAACTTTCTTATAGGTAAGTTCATTATTTCACCTTCCTAGTGGAGTATTTGACTCAGGGTCATTGATTAGAGATGCCCTTTATTGTGGGGATTTAAGGACATCCTCAATCCTCTTGCTGAGTTCAGACATCTTTACATTAAAAACCAAAACCTTCACCTGTAGTCTGAGAGAGCTCACCTTTATGTTCAGGCAGATTTGAGACATCAGCGCTGCTTCTGGAAAGTATGGAAACCTTACTGATTGTATAAGAGTGAGACAAAGCCCACACTCAGAGTACAAGCAAAAGGGCTACTCAAAACTTAATGAAACCTATATTAATAATACATATTCATAATGTGCATTAACTGTATATTAATAATGTATTATCAGGAGTGATCAGAATTTTACTGATTTCTCTAACATTGGTGTGCAGTTTAGTATCGCAAGAACTTAGAATGACACGAGGAGTCTTTAATTTCACACCTTAAATTGTATTTGCACAGCTTCAAATGAGGAAGCCTGAAACACAGGTTAGCTACAAAATTGTTTCTAAAAGTTATCTACAGAAAAAAAAATTTTGGCTTCTGCACAGAATTCTTAACTTTTGTCTTTTCCACAACTACCCCTTGGGAGCTCAACAATAAAATTTATTTGCTCTTAGAGCAGCCAGTAGGACACCAACAGAAGCTACTCTTTATTTAAGTAGGGTACAAAGAAATAAACAATATAAGGTGGCTGTTTTAGATCAATTCCAATTTACATCTAAATGCATGCTCAGGAGCATATGCACCCTGAGTCAGTGCCTCTAACTCAGGGCGGGATTCCAAAACATCCTGCTCCGTTAGCCCATCCATGTGCAAATCAGCCAACAATAGACACATCCAGATAAAAAAAATAAAACTCATCTTGGGCAAGACTGAAGACAAGCAAACCTAGAAAATATAAATGAATCAAGCAACAGCAAAGATTGTATTCAGATCCTGGTGATAAAGCCAAAGTTGGACAGTATGTAAATGAAAGAATCTCTCTAAAATACAGTCCACTCTATCCCATTATATGTCAGGCATATTTTACCTTACTGTAAATAGTATCTAATGAAACTGATGGCAATCAAGTTTTGGTTTCTGTTTTTCGAGGTAACTTATGCTTTGTTCATAGTCTTCAGATCTGTTTTGAAAATAAGATTGTAATAGATTTACATTTGAAAAATAGAATTTTGTAATCATATCAGGAATAGAAGATCATGGTGTTACTAAAAACTGTCAGTTTTATTTCTATTTTGGATTAATATTTTATTTAATATAGTTAGGTGAATGTTCTGTTGAGAAGATATAATGCTATTTTTTATTATTCAGATTACTCATTTGCTCATTTTTCATTTTTTCTTCTTTAGATTGATTACCAATTCTTCAAATTACTATAATTTTTGAAAACACAGCTATTCTTCATCACATGCATTGATTGCATGAAGTTACTTGAAACTTCTCAAAGGGCAAAGATGAATTTTCTGTATGAATCAAGCTTCTGTGCAACAAAGTACCTGCTCACCTTCACCCTTCACTTGGTTTATTAGCTACAAAAGTGGTTAAATCATATGTGAGTTTTACTGGGGCAAGATGTACCAGTTGACTTTGTGTGCAAATGAAGGCAGTGATGGTGGTTTGCTTCAATCCTCTTTCCACTGCATGTGGCACAAAGGCGTCCCCTGTGTGACCTGTGGGCAGAGCAGTGCAGCGGGGCCATGCACACGGGCTCCCCACTGCTGCCAGGATTGATTCTTCGCTCCTTCCCACTTCAGTGGCCTTCTGTGTCACAGATTTTCCGAATTGTAGCAAAAGAAGAAAGAGCTGAGAATTTGATGTTTGCTGCTAGAGTTTAGGAGATGAACGCTCCAGTGTGTGTTGTCTTTGAACTCCCTGTGTGTGAAAAGCATCTGAACAAAGCAGAAGATGCACTGTCTCAGAAGAGTTAAAGCTGACTGTAAGATAAAGGAAGTATGTGTTTTTTATGTTCATTCATCAACTTTTCTAAAAAAATAATTATTGATCACCTCTGAGGGCACTCGGTGTAGTTTGGAAGTCATTTTTTCTCTCTGACTTATAAAACCCAACCACAGGATGTTGAGCTAGCCTGGCCCCTTCCCAAACCCTCAGAATGCTGGGTAATGATGCATTCATGAACCTTGCACATGTGTGTGCACACACTGATCATACACAGTATAGCTCACACTGAGAGTGTTTCTTCCACGTCCCCTCAGAGCTTTCTCTGTTTTTATTCACACTTGCTCTGGTGCACATCATCCTAGAGCCAGCACTGTACCTCTTTCCTTGTTGGAGGAGATGCTCAACGCTCATTTATCAAGACCAGGTGCTCTTTTTCCATTTTTAAATCAGTTACAAACAAACTTTAACTTGCATCTTTCCTCTTTCTATAAACTTGCTGAAATTCTGTGAATGTGCCCAAGAAAAACATTAATATTCTAAATATGTCTTCCTATTTCTCTGTATATTGAAAGGTTTTATAAGCCCCAATCGTAGGAAAATTTAAACATATAGTAGGGAACCATAACAAAGTTCACCCAGGTTTGAATGGAGGACTTTTCTCTGCCCTAACTCCTCCTCTAGGTACAGCAACATTTCAGCATACGCCGTTTTGCTTCAGTTAATATTGAAGGGAAATTAAAATAATGACAAGCTGAAAGTCCAGAGGTAACTGATGAAAGAGTTGGTTCCTTGGGGAATGAAGCTTGCTCTTTCCAACTGAGCAGCCACATGTCATGTTCCTCGTGTGAAGATGCCCCATGGATCTCCCATGAATTAAAAAGAAGAGTTGTAGGAGCTATGAGATGATTAAACAAATGGAAGAGTCTAACAAAGTGACTTTATAATATCTGACTCTCAGTGAAAGATGTTTATTGTAAGGATTTTTTCTTTCGAAAAAGCAAACTTTATTTCTTGGTCAATGTGTTTTTCAAAATCTCCTTCCTCAGCTCTGTATATAAAATACGCAGGTTAAAAGTACAGTATTTGAAGGCCAGTGATTTAGCTCAGTGGCATTGTACCTGCCTTGCAAGAGGAAGGTCCTGAGTTTGATCCCTGGTACCAAAAAAAAAAAAAAAGTACAGTATTTTATTTAAAAAAACTTCAGCAAAAAATATGACCAATAGAGTTAGAATAGCCATGATGAAAAAGAGGTTTGTATTTTTTAAAATGCTTGAAATTTTCACTAGAGGAAAATTAAATTTTTAAGAAAAATGTACCTTCTGTTACCCTCGTCTACCTCATAGTGACTTCCTATGCTGGAGACAGCATATCAAGCTGAACATACTGAGGCTATGGTACTAGCACAAGCATTTTTATGGGTTTTTATGCTTCATGTTTCATTACAGTTAGATAAATTTTACTTTTTCTACTAACTTCTCTATGATCTTTGAAATTGTATCCGAGTAAATTTCTATTGATAGAATAGAAAATAATCATGTAACATAATGAATAACTTAGCTATTCTTGAATCAAAGGGTAAATAAAAATAGGACCTGTGAATATATGAGATATCTTTACCTCACACAGGATAAGGATTTTCTGTAGGTCTATAAGACTTTTGGTTTCATATGAAAAAAAAGGAAAAGGAAGAAGCAGCCCACCAAAAATGATCCTTATATCTAAAATATCATTGCTGTTTAGTCTTTCATGTAGGGATGTTAACAAAGAAAATATAACTGAAGGACTGCAAGGGGTGTTTACAGGAAGTTTTAGCACAATGCTGCACATCCCATGAGCCAAATGAACAGAGAAAACCTACCGTTTGGACAGGAATAGAATAATGAGTGTGTTTATAGGTTTAATAAAACTGTGCTTTATAGCCCAGTGTGGTGGAACATGCCTTTCATTTGAGCACTCTGGGAGACTGAAGCAGGAGGATTGCAATTCTAGCCCAGTCTGGGCAATTTAGCGGTTTAGTGAGACTCCGTCTCTAAATGAAAAAAAAAAAAAAAAAGGATAGAGATGTAGCTCAGTATGAGGACTCCAGTTCAATCACTTGTGCTGAAATAATAGCAACAAACAACCACAAAGAACTTTAGGCTCTGGATGACCTGAACTTGATGGTGTAGAACACAGCAGTACATTTTAATGCTTTTGATGCCATTAAATTTTCCTACACTATTAATTGATCTTTAAAGATGTTTTGTTATACCTCTAATGACAAGTCTACATATCAAAGTACAGAAATTATGGACAGCTATTTAAACATAATAACAAAGTAAAAGGTGTCAAATAAATTACGAGTAAAGTGACTATAATTTTCAGCAGAGCATCTACTATTTTTTTTTCTTTTTTATTCTTAAATTCTTTTATTGGTACATTTTAGTTATACAATACATTTACATTTATCATTGGGGTGCTTGTACCTGTACATAATGTATCTTGGTTTTAATTTTTTTCCCATTACCTGCATGCCCTTCACTCTCTCCACCCTTTCCTTTTTACATAGAATTCATTTCCATTTTTTTTCTTTTCTCATAATTTTTCCTTTCCCTGCTTTCCACTTTTCATTTGAGGAAAATCAGCCTAGCATGACCTCCCTACATTGTTAGCTAACTTAATAAATACCAAACTTTCTAAAATCAGTATTAGAAACATTGACAACATTAGCAAGGAGCAACATTAAAAGAAATTCTTAATACAAAATAATAATATCATAGATTTTTTTCTCATGAAAAGAATTAAACAATAAATATTTAATATTGATACATGATTCTGTCAGTATATATACATGGACTTTTTAATCAATAGAAAATTTCTAATTTGAGGTAGGAGATGGTAGACCATCACTATACTTAGAAATACCAAGAAATTGGGAAATAGCAAAAAAATTTATATTTTAAAAGACAGAAGGGAACTGGAATATGTGGACTAGAAGTGAATTCTGGTGTGAGAAGGATCTTTTCTGGTTGATTCATCCTTTCTGGTTGATTCATGCTTTCTTCCTACAAAGCATTTGGGTTTTTCAGAGCATGACTGGTGTTCTGGGTTGGCTCAACCAGAGGCACTCTACTGTGGGCAAGGAAATCAGCAGGGTGAGTGTAACACACTGGAAGAGAGAAAAGCCTTAAACACACTGCTGATGTTTCCTACTGGACTGCTGCAGATGTTTATGAAGTTGTAAGGGACTGGGAGACTGCCCAGGAAAACTGAGGGAAATGTCTTGCATTCTTACCACTTAGGAGACAAATTCCACTTCAGGAACCATAGGGTGCAGCATTCTCCTCAAGGCTTTTGTCAGGCTTTAAAATAAGGAGGGTATGAACAATAAAGAATGAAGCTTAGAATCACAAAAGAACAGAATTTCCATTCCTAAAGCAGTAAAGCCTGGTGTGAATAAGATATCAGTGGTTGTGAGAAACTGAAAGTGTAAATAAGGGTTAAAATGATTTAAATGAATAATTGATAATTTGAAATAGGAAGAAAAGTTCCAAAAGGACATCGGTGGTGGAAGGGGAGGTGGAAAGGAAAAAAGGGAAAGGAAAAATTATGAGAAAAGAAAAAAAAAGTGGAAATGAAGTCTATGTAAATAAGGAAGGATGGTGGGGATTAAGGACACACAGGTAATGGAGAAAAAATAAGAATCAAGATACATCATGCTCAGGTACAAGCACCCAAAGATAAATGTAACCGTATTGTATACCTAAAATGTACCAATAAAAGAATTTAAGAAAAAAACGATATCAGTGGTAGTAGTTAACACATGTACATGTAGATGTTAAGAAGTAACTATTTGAAAATGTGATAAACAGGAAGGAAATAGGCTTAATGCCAAGCAGATTTTGGTTTAAAAGGAGGAAGAAATACTTCCTGTCTCTTTTGGCATCATTAAAATGACCCATGAAAATAATTTCATGATCTTTTTTTGAATATAGGCAAGATATTAACAAAGAAAGAATATTTTGGATATTTTATGATATCAGAAATGATACCATCCATGAAGTGATTGTTAAAAAAACCTGAATATGCTGTTTTTCCCTAAAATGTGAACAGAGCAAAACACTACTCCAAATTCTCCCTTACCCTCAGGTCAGGGGGAAGGTGGAGGAAAAGAGTGAAAAAGTACCAGATTCTGAATGAAGTATTTATGTGCATTTGTCTCATTTGGCTGTCAGAACCACTTGATTGTTAGCTGTGCACACTGTTCTTCAGCTATTAATGATTTTCAGAACCATCAGCAAGACTGTTTTGTAGTCTCAATAAAAGTAATAATCACTATCATTTATTGAGCCCTCATTACATGCCAGGTAGTCTGCTTAGCATTTTACTTCCATTATGTATCTTAACCCTCAAAATTATCCATCCAGTGTTCTCATTAAAAATGAGAAAAAATAGATTCAGAGAGACTAAGTAATTATAGGTAATCAAAAAGGATTCATAGCTACGCTATTTTGACTACAAAGATTGCTAACAGCTTCTGTATGCTACAACCAACCTACCACTGGTCTTGCATAGTTGCTTGTAGCCATGCTGCATAGGGAAGTGAGGAAATGTTGATGAGTTCACTTCAAGTATGGTGGAACTATAGTTATTTCTTTTCTAAACTGACCTCTCTCTCTCTATTACTCTGTGTGTGTGTGTGTGTGTGTGTGTGTGTGTGT
>NW_004624753.1:25320937-25337536 GCF_000247695.1 Heterocephalus glaber | reverse complement strand
TGGATATTGAAATTTAAAAGTTATGTAGGAGTACAAAGGACCTAGAAAAGTAAAAAGAAAAAGAAAAAGAAAAACAGTGTTGGAAGATGTTTAGTACCTAATTTTAAGACTTCTTCTAAAGCTACAGTAATCAAGGTGTTTTGGTGTAAGGAAAGACTTATAGATCATTGGAATAAAACAGAGAATCTAGTAGTAGAACCACACATATATGGTCCACTGAGTTTTGAAAGATTATTTAAAATTAAAATTTCATAGAATATAAACTCAATTTAAGAGCAGAGGAAAAGACAGTGTTTTCAGCAAATGGCACTAGAACACCTGGTAACTGTATATAAAAAATTAACCCCAACCCTTTATTTCCATACAGAAAAATAACTTGAAAGGATCTATGAACCTAAATATGAATGACTAAAACTATAAAAGTTTAAGAAGAAATTATAAGGGAAAATGTTTATGAATTTAAGGTAGGCAAGAACTTCCTAGGACTAAAATCATGATGTATAAAAGAAAAAAATTGATAAATAAGATTCCATCAAAATTTAGAACTTTAAATGAGATCGTTAAAATGAAAAGTAGTCGTTAAACAGACCGTATTTACAATGCATATAATCTATGACCAGAATATATAAAGAACACTTACAGTTCATTAATAGACAACCCGATCAAAAAGTAGACACAAGAATATGATAGATAGCCAGTACAGCACAAGGAACGCTGTGCAACACTTGAATCAGAAAAATACTGATCAGTACAATAACAAGATCGAATTACACACTCATTAGGGAGAAAAAGTTAAAAGTTTTTAAAGCCTTGTCATGACTTTCTTTTTGTTGGATTCTCCTGTTTTGTATTTAATTTGGCACGCCCAACGGATTCATTCTGCTGTGATCCTCATTGTCTTTTCCTAGGATATTGTCTGAAAGTTTTTGAAGTGCTGGTTTGGTATTCATGGTGTTTATCATGAAAGTATCTTATTTCTCCATCAATTCTGAAAGATAGTTTTGCAAGGTACATCAATCTGGTTTGGAGGCTGTTTTTGTTTAGGGCTTGAAATATGTCACTCCAAGCTCTTCTTGCCTTGAGGTTTTGCACTGATAATTCTACTGTGATTCTGATGGGCTTTCCTTTGTATGTGATTTGTTTCTTTTCTCTCACTGCTTGTAGAATTTTGTTCTTTTGTTGGGTTTCTGGAATCCTATCTTGTGCCTATGTGTAGATTTTTTTTTGATCAAGGCTAGTTGAAGTCCTATATGCCTCACTTATCTGTAAGTCAAGTTCTTTTCCGTTGCTTGGGAAGTTTTCTGCCGTCAGTTCTGTGAACAGATATTTTATGTCATCTGCATTCTCTCTTCATTGACTCCAATCAGTCTTATGTTATTCTTCTTTGCATTGTCTAGCAGCTGCTGGATCGATTTCTTTTGGTCTCTTAAAATTTTAAAACATTCTTTATTTTCCTGGTCACTAATTGCAATCTTATCTTCTATATCTGAAATTCTGTCCTCGCATTGGTTCATTCTGCTACATAGACTTTCAATGGAGTTTTTAATCTCCTGGAAATCTGTTTGTATCTGTTTTATGGATTCCATTTGTTTCCTATATTGGGATTACATCATGTTCCTAAGTACCTCTATTGTTTTATCTGTGTTCTCTCTAGATTTGTTAATCATGTCTTGCACTATGGGCACAATCTCTGCTGTTATATGAAAAATTATTTCTGATTTCATTTTTTCCACATCCTCTTTTGTTTCCAGGTTAGGAAGTCCAGGTTGTTGAGTATCAGATATCAGACTGTTCCATCTCTTTTCCTTTGGGGTTGCTGTAGGTGATCTGGAAGTCTTTTTTCTTTTTGGTACCAGGGATCAAACCCAGGTCCTTGGCTTGTGAGGCAGGTGGCAGAACCACTGAGCTAAATCCCTGGCCCTAGAAGTCTATTTTGGAGGCTTGTTTACATGTCTTCTCATTTCTACCAGGGTGGGGGGGGTGCTGCTGGCACCCACGTAGCTCACCTCCCACCCTGGGAGAGGCGGAATGGCAGCTGGGGAGCCTCCTTCTGGGCACTGGAATTGGCTCACCTCCATACCCCTGGGAACAGTGGAATGGCAGCTGAGAAGCCTCCTCCTGGTTGCTGGGATTGGTTCACCTCCTCTGCCCTGGGAACAGTGGAATGCCAGCCTCAAAAATTTCAATAAGCATGAGATCCAAGGTCATAATTTCTACAATCTTGTTTTAGGGAAATATTATTACTTGAAAAAACTAAAGAAAGGAGTTTGTGTAATACTATAATTCTGGGAAACTTAATCTATAACCATTTAATCAGAAGAGAAGGCAGCACAGTATGCTTAAAATCATCTTTGTATGGGAGAATTTACCTATATTCTCCCTTTGTTTCATAGATAATGCATTTGAAATTGTGAGTTCTGGCCCTTAAAGTCTTAGCGTTAGATAAGTTGCTTTTATGGCTTGTGTCTAGATATCTCTCCCAAGCCTCATGCAGTCATAGGTGGACTTTTATCAGAGGTGGCTGGATCTAGAGTGTGTGATGCTGGGATTGATTCATGGTGCAATGCTAGGATCAAGTGCACTAGGGTTAAGGGTTAGAGAGCTGCCCCCCCTAAGTAGACTGCATAAGATATAAAGGATAGAAAGAGCTGTGGTCACCCCTTGTTGGTCTGCTGCCTTCTGCCCACCATGAACTGTTTCTCTTTTGTCATGCTCCTCTGCCATGTCACCCTGCCTTGAAGATAGCCAATTATGGACTGAAACCTCTACAAACTGTGATCTAAATAAACCTTTCCTTTTTTAACTCTAAGTGTTGAGTATTTTGTCTGAGAAATAAGAGAAAAGCAACTAAGATAATTGTTTTTATTCCTTTTAACTATTTGCTTAGTTAGCTATAAAAACACTCTATGTTTTCCTTACATTATATAATAAATTTAATAATGCCAGAGTATTTGTGGAGATTCATAAACTAAATGGAGTAAAATGTGCATAAAATTGTGCCTGTACTTGATACAAAATTAATGTTAAGTAAGTTACAAAGGTGTACAGACTGAACATAGCTTCTGCAGAGAGAAAATCTGCAATATTTTTACTGTGATCAGTGACCATAGGATCTGTGACATTTGAAGGCTTTTCTTTATGTTCTATTTTCAAGCTAGTATCTCTTTGGCTCAGAATTAAGAGTAGCTAGAAGTTTATCTTTGGAATCCCCCTTTTTATAGTATATATGTGTTATACATTATATGGTATTATATATAGGGTTATGTAGTCATATATATAGAATTCAAAATGTATAAATATAAGCTGGCTAAGAAAATTGTGAAGACTTTAGAAATACAAATTTTATTTGTTCTTTTCAAAAAGAATTAAGTGTTCCATTACGACCCTTCAAGTTTCACATATTTTAGAAAATTTCCTTTCTGTATATAGCATACGAAATTTATCAGTTTAGTTAAATATTTGTTATTGGTTTAAATTCATTGTGTTGGCTCAGAAAAAAGAAGTAAATGAAAGAGAAAAGATAAATGAATGGATTTCTTGGCACTGCTGGATTGGAAATGAGTAGAGAGAAGAAAGAAGGCATTTGATTATTACCATCCAAATGGCCCTGTTCATTACTGGTGGTTCATATGTAATTGAATTATAAATCTAAAAACATATCCTTCTCTTACTCTTCATGGGATTAATAGATTTTCTGAAACATTATTTTTATAAACTGTGCATCCTCCCCCCCACTTACCAAAGATAAAAATATATTAATCCAAAAGATCCTTAGTAAAAAAGCTATAATACCAAAACTTTAATATGGCTTTTTTATGAGTATTTCTCTATAATTTCCATTGGCTAGGAACAAAATTCACTTCTGAGGAAATCTTGAATGACAGAGAAAGATAAATCATAACAAATACATATCCCCTTCATATGAGAATAGTTATTTTGCATTTGTTAGGAAAAAGTGTAAAATTAGACTGGTAGTTTTATAATGCTTTCTCACTTGCACATACTTTAATAATGATTTGTACAGCTAGTCATTGTCCTGTGCATTAGAATATTTCAAAAGAAGAAAAATATTGTAACAGACAGATTCATTACACTTTAACATCTAGCCTATTTTTATCTCACCAGAAACCAATATAATTTTCATAGGCAAATATAATTTTCATAAAAACAACAAGCTGGGCATGCTGTCCATACTATTAGACACATAAATAAATACAGCTTCATTTCAAGTGAACCATCACACAAACTTACATTTTTCTGGTATTATCTGATCTATCGATAACCATTAAATATGACAAATAATTCAATAGCATATATTTATTTTATTAACATTACATTTTGGTCCAGACCAATATTAAGTATAAAATTTCAAGTATGAAAACTACTGAAAATAAGCGTAAAATGCTTAAGTCTTGGCAATGTAGACAAACTGATATTGAGAAATATGCCTAATTCCAAAAAATAATAGAAATGGAAACTTCACTTGTCATTTACGTAATAAAAAAGCGCCAAAATAACAGATTTCTGCTATTGGAGATTGTGAATATGTTTTGGAAAATAGATCATGGAATAAACATTTTATAAAATTCATTCATTCATTTTAAATAAAAGAATTTAGTTTTTAAAATACTGTACAATGGAGACAGTAAAAAAAGTTCTTTCAATATTAACTCATGTGATTTAAAAAACACTAATAAATTGGCAGAACTTTTCAGGAAATCAAAATCTATATTTTTAAGTGGGAAAATCAGAACTATTGAAATGTTCACCACATAAAATATGTATATAAAAAAACTAGAAAGTTCTCAAATAACAATCTGACAATGAAATTCAAAGACTTAGGATGTGAACTTGAACCAAACACAAAGTTAGCAGGAGGAATGAAATAATAAAGATCAAAGCACGAGCAAATACAGTTAAAACTGAAGAAACAGTACAAATGTTTAATGGAACTGCTGGTTTTTGGAAAATATAAAGCATAATTATAGATTTTAGCTAGATTTATAAAGACAGAAAAATAAGTCCCCATGAATAAAATCAGAGAAGAAAAGGGAAACAGCATAAATGATACCATGAAAATACAAGATTGTAATGAAATACTCAAAACAATTATATGCTACAAGCTAGAAAACTTAGTAGAAACATACAAATTTCTGACTATATACACAAACTACTAAAATTGAATTAAGAAGTAGACAATCTAAACAGATCAATAATGAATAATAGAATTGAGGCAGTAGCTTAAAATCTCCCACATTACAAATTTCCAAGATGTAATGGCTTTACAGATGAATTCTACAGAACTTTTAAAGAAGAACTAATCTAAATTCTTCTTTACCTATCCCAAAAGAATACTGAGATGGAATGAATTATTTCAAACTCTTTTTACAAGGTCAACCTTACCCTGATACCAAAACCAGACATACACATAAGAAAAAAGAAGGAAAAAAAAAAGAATAAAAACTACAGAACCTACATGCCTATTGATAATATATACAAAAGTTCTCACAAGCCATATAATCATTTCAATAGATGCAGAAAAATTATTCAACAATATTCAATATCATGTCAAGATAAAAAATCTCAATGAATTAGATATAGAAAAAAATTATTCAAAATAGTAAGAGCTATTATGAAACACACACAGCCAATAGCGTACTGAATGACAAGATGTGAAGGTGTTTCTTCTGAGGTTGGGAGCAAGAGGAGGGTTTGCATTTTCATCACACTTGTTTAGTACAGAAAGGGATGTCTTTGCCAGAGAGTTAGGCAAGAAGAAAAGTAAAGACCATTGCAACTGAAAAGAATGAAATTAAATTTCCAATGTTTATAGATGGCATGATTCTATATATGGAAAAATTAAATACTCTCTAAGAACTGTTAGGATTTTGTAATGAGTTCAGTAATGTTACAGAATGCAAAATCAACATCTAAAAAGGTAGCATTTTGCACACCAATAATAAATTTGCTGAAAAGAAAGTTAACAAACCAATTCCATTGCCAATAGCTACCAAAAAGGAAAACAAAAGGAAAGATAGAAATATGTAGCCAAGACTATGAAAAATCTCTACAAGTAAAATTTAAAACACTGATGAGAGAAATTATAGGGGACACAAAATCATGGAAGGATACCTCTGTACCTGGATTAAAGGAATGAACACTTTGGAAATGACCATACAGCTAAAAGCTATTTATAGATTTAGTGTAATTCCAATAATAAAAACCAATGACTTTCTTCAAAGAAAAATAAAATTACAGATTCTAAAATTCCCGAGGAAACAGAAGATGCAGAATTTTCAAAGTGATCCTGAGCAAAAACAAACAGAAAACTAAATCAACAATGAAAATAATAACAGTAAAATAAATCAAACCTAGAGTATCACAATACCTGAATTCCAAATGTACCAAAAAGTTAATTTAACCTAAAATTGTAGGACTGACATAAAAATAGCCAAGTAGAATAAAGAAATAGAATAGAAAACACAGACATTTATCCACACTCAAAGAGCCAACTGATTTTGGATTAAAGCACCAAGAACATTCAATGGAGAAAAGATAGACTCTTCAATAGATGGTGTTGGATAAATTGTATATGCATTGGAAAAAGACTGAAACTAGTTTCCCTTCCCTCATTATACACAAAGATTTCCTCACAATGGATCAAAGAACTAAATCTTAGACCTGAACTCATGAAAATACTGCAAGAAAACACAGGGGAAACAGTTTGTGATATTGATGTAGACAATTATTTTTAAGCTAAGACTTGAAAACAATAGGCTGTAAAAATAAAAATAGACAAATGAGATTCTATCAAAGAAGAGTAAAGTAAACAAGAGAATTAGGAGAAAATCTACAGAATGAAAGAACATATATTTAAATGGTTCATCTAACAAGTGACATCCAAAATAAATAAGGAATTTAAGAAACTAACTACCAAATCACAAACAATCCAGTGCAGAAAATGAAGTAGTTAACTAAGCACACATTTCTCAAAAAAAGACATACAAGTAACAAATACAAGAAAAAATGCTCAGTTTCATGAATCACCACAGAAATGCAAAGCAAATGTCAGAAACCCAAAGTATAAGTAATTTAATGAGTAAAGTAAAAGAAAAATGATAGAAAACAGGAAAGCATTCTTTGAGGGAAGGTGATCTGGAACTGGGAGAAATGGGAGGATAGGGAAGGCAAGGGAACATAGAATAGATTAAGATTTGCTAAGTATATATAACAATTCTCCACAATGAATATATTTATGTATCACAAATGTAAACTAATAAAACAAGAAAAAGTTTTAAATCACATTGAGATATCAAGTTATTTCATTTAGAATGGCTAGAATAAATAAGAAAGAAAGAAAGAAAGAAAGGTACATAAAGATTCAGAAAAAAAGAGAAGTCATATACACTCTTGGTCAGGATGTAAATTATTATAGCTGATACGGAAAATAATACAGAGATTCTTGAAAAAACTAAAATTAAAACTCATAGAATCCAGCCATTCTAATAGGCATATTTCAAAGAAAATAAAATAATTATGCCCAAAATACTTACCTCTTATATTTATTGCAGCATTATTCACAATAGCCAAAATTTGGACTAAACCCAGTTGCCCTCCTTTGGATAAATGGATAAAGGAAATGTGGTATATTTGCACAACGGAATACTATTCACTCACAAAAAAAGAAATAAGTCCTGTCATTTGCAGAAATATAAATACAAGTGGAGATCATCAAGTTAAACAAACCAACCACAAAAAGACGAACATCATGTATCCACACACATTTCTGAACCAACTAAGTCAACCTTATCGATGAATAGAATGGAACAGTCTTCATCAGGGACTGGGAAAGATAGTGGGGAAGAGTGACAGAAAAAAGTTCCATAAAGAGCATGGAAAACACAGAATCTCTCTTGTTTCTTATTTTGTACACACAGCAAGGTAAATATTGGGGAACAAACTTTCCTTGAAAATTGAAAATGACTAGAAGAATAAAAAACTACCAATACATGTGATTAGTGGCTGGAAATGTAATTAAGACATGAGAACACTTATTACCTTGACTTGATTATTTCACAGTTTATACATGCATTGAATGACCATAATATTTCCCTTAAACGTGTACCAAATAAAAAATAGACAATTTTTTAAAAGTTTTGCTGGGAAATAAAGGCGTTTTAAATTGGATTTCTTGGGGAGGCTGCCTCTGAAGGAGCTCTGTGTACAGTTTCCTAGTGTTCTCAGCAGCAGCACCTGTGATGACTGAACACAGTGAGAAGAAGAAGGACTCTTACTCTCATGGGGCTTTGGCACTGCAGTGGCCAGCAGAGGTGTCACTTGTCAGGACAGGTGGCCTTTTACACTGGCAGTGCACAATCTCAGTGTGAGTGGATCCCCACTATTGTAGGAGAGAGAGAGACCTCTCTGAAGGAAGCCAAAGTCTGGAAAGGGTTTGCAATCAGAGGTAGACAAGAAAAGAGAAAGACTTTTAGATGAGTGGAGATTTTTCCTTTTTCTACACGTATTTATAATAGGATATCTATTTTTAATCTCTTATGTGTTGTCTATTGATACAGAGATAAAAATAAAAAAATCAAAAGAAGAAGTAAAACATAGCATACTAGATGATATTAAGTTGTATTTGTCAAGCAGAACCTTTATGTATCAAGCATGATGTACAATAGGGAAATACATAGAAGATAAATATGCATGAGATTTGCACAGTTAATTCACCAAAGTAATCTAATTGCCCATTAAACAATGGAAGCGATAGATAAGGTGCAAATTAGTCGAATAAGTGTAAATTACAATAGTAGTGATAGGATATTTAGTACTGAAGAGATTTTCATGAAGCAATGCTAAACATTACAAAATGTATGATTCAATACATAAATATATGAGAAACATTGGAAAGGATAACTGATATTTTTATATTTTGATATTCATTTTTAAGCATTTATTCAATAATACTTTAAGAAAAAAATTGCTCTTTCAATGCAATTCAAGCAAGTGCAAGGAGCCGAGTTCGATCCCCAGTACCAAAAAAAAAATCTACACATAGGCATATAAGAGTTAGGATTCCAGCAATCCAACAGAAGAACAAAATTTTACAAGCAGTGAGAGAAAGAAGCAAATCACATACAAAGGAAAGCCCATCAGAAACACAGCAGACTTCTCAATTTTTACCATTTGAATTTATCAATACATTGGTCAAACATAGTATACTTATTGCAATACTTAAAAATTTTTTTTTAATTTTATGAGTGAATGTTTGCAGTACATAATGATTGCATTCATTATGGAGAATTGGTACATGGACACAAACATCTCAATTATTTCCCCCCTTCCTCTCAGCTCCTACTTGGTAGCATCATTATCATTTATTAATTTTATAAGCCCTTATGAAGCTAATTATCATACATACAGATTAAGAGCCAGACTAATAAGACAAATAATTATGAAATACATAAGACCATGATACTAAGTCAAGGTATACTGTCAGATAGTTTGTTCCTTCAGGGTCACAATTACTTATTATTAAAATATTACAATATCATTCATTCATGACACACTAACTGTTCATAGAATGAAACTTAAAAGAAATTTCCCTTTTGCAAAGTTAATAGGAAATTTTATCCTTTTTTTGTGTTCTTTACTGTTATTATTTTTTGGTCATAGTGGTCATAGGTTGTTAAGATTTGAGTAAGGACTACATCATTTCCATTTTTGGACACACTCTACAATCCTCTCCTTCAGTATCTAATATGTTGAAATCCCATGTACTTTTTAACTTTCTTTTTGTACTTTTCTTTTTGCTACATTATTGCAGTGTGCTGATTTTGGAGATGGTCAATATGAGAAGAGTTGTGCTGTAAAGTCTTAAAAGAATATAATTTCAGGGTTTGAATATTAAAGTGAAGATAATTACCTGTATCCCCTTAGCAAAAAGCATGTAGGAAGTATATCCTTGTCTCATAAGTGTACTTAACGCATGTGCATATGCGTGCATGCATTATATACTACCACATTCAGAGAAGGTGACTGTGAACTTTATAATTTGCAATGAGACACCTTAGCTGCACGAGATGTTTGCACAATGAATTTTTACAAGCATAAATAAGTTAAAATGACCACAAAATGGACCAGACATCTTTACTTCCAAATATTACAAGGAGTGAAGAAAAGGATAACTTGGTTACTGATAAAATTAATGAAATGTAAATAAAATCACTGGACATTTATGGAGAAATGAATTTTCAACTCTTTTGGTGATGATAATATATACAAATGCTAGGGGACGTAAAGATTATGAAAGATCAATAATCTTTTACATAGGTAATGAGACACCATTATTTTCACATACTCAGAAGGTTGAAATCAGTGTTTCTTTAAATATTTTTGAGACAGGGTCTTACTTTATCCTGCCCTTGACTTAAAATTGTAAACCCCCTGCCTAGTCTTGGGAGCACTCAGAACACAGGGATGTACCACCATGCTCAAATGATAAAGACGAGTTCATTCTTGATGAAGTTAATATTCATGCTGATACAACTCCATCATGAAAAATGTGAGACTGTTAAGCACTTCACGCTCACATCAAAGAATTATACCTTGGCAAAAATATTTAGTGAAGAACAATCAATTTGTATCTGTAACTAACATTAAAATACTGACTATTGAAGAATAATTTTGCTACAAGTACAGTTAGCACATGATATGTGGATGTCTTATTTTTATTAGGCAAAATTATAATACCAGAGATTCAGCACAGTGGACTAGAGAGGACTGCACTCTGGCCTGGCAGGGAGGCATTCACCAGAGTTTGCACGATATTTCTGCAGGTGGCACCAGGAAGACAGGAAACGCAGCTTGAAGGTGCAGGTGAAATTCAGAAGCAACTGTGGCTAGAATAAGAAGTGAACTGCACCCTACCCAGGGGCCGTGTCCATAGCACAGGTTTGCTGAGAGTGCAGTGTGTGAAAGTTCTCCAGAGGAAACAGCCAGAGACCACTAAATAATCACCACTGGCTCCAGTACTGGCACAGCCCAGTGTTTATCCCACCCAGAGGCCCAGGTGAGTCTGCAATATTTACCAAGGAAAACCTCTCTGATTCTGGACATTGAGGAGACAGCGAGTCAGAGAAGAAGCTAGAGGGTTTCTGCAATCAGCCTAGAAATGCCCCAGGCTGGGACAAAAAGAGGCAGAAGCCATAGTCTCAGACCCTTCGGGACCCAGAAGTAGGGAGAAACTCGGTTAGGTTCCAGTGGAGCTGGAGATGAGAACCTTTGGGCCAAGCCGGACAGACTGGAGAGTCCTGCCTCAGACTGGGCAAGGAAAGAAGATAACGGAGTTGGGGTCAACATGGGGGACCCACTGGCCTCAGGGCAGAGAGAAGCCACTGCCAGGGCACTGGAGCCCAAGGCTGCCTTGGGCACCTGACCAAGTGCCCCATCAGCCACAGTGCAGAGAATGTTGAAGTCTAAAAGCAGCAACACTGCCAACTTAACCAAGAGACCAGAGAAACTGCCCTCCTTTGCTGCTTGTCTGATATCGCTGTGGTTCTTTTATTAGAATTGGTCTTCTTAGATATGTGCACGAGGACATAACTGTACAGATTAGTTTTCTACTTTTACTCCCACGATGTTCTGCATTATATTGTCACAAATTTCCACACCAATAGTTGCCCAAAAAAGGATCTTTGCTTTTGCCTGTTAGTTCAACAATTGAATATCATTTCCCTATCTTTTCTCCCATCTCTATTTATGTTCCTTTTCTTTCAATGTTTTTAAAATTTCTTCTCACATATCTTCTTCTGTCTCTCCAATCTTCCCCCTTCCCTATTTTCAACTTTCCCTCATGTGTATATTAATCTGAATAACATCATTGTTTACTTTTTCTAGTATATTATATTTTATTATGCTCTGTCTTTTGAGTTAAGATAATAGCAGAGACTTTTTTAAACAAGTTACTAGTTATGTGGTAATGTATGGTTGCCTAGTCAGTTGTTGCTGTTTCTAGTACTCTCTCCTCTCTAAGCAGTGCTAGTGCTTGGTCCTAGCATCCACAACAGACTGAGTGGTTAGTTTTGCACAGAAACACCCCCACACCCCAGCACACCCCACAACACTCAGCCATTTCCTGTGAAGCCTCCCACATGACAATGGAAAAAGCATACTCCACAACTGACCTGCAAACCTCAATGCAAAAACACAACACTCTGCAAACAACAAGGCAACAAGATGCCTCCAAAAATCATAAGTTCTCAAGACCCAATCCCACTGATTTGGAAGTAGATGAAATCCTAGACAAAGATATATTAAAAAAAATGATAGCTAGGATGATCAATGAAATTAAAGAAAAGAGAAAGAAGCATTTGAGTGAACCAATTCCTAAAATGATCAATAAACTCAAGGGAAATAGAGTAAGCAATAAAGAAATTAAAGAAGATAGGTAGGATATGAATGACCATTTCAGTAAAGAGACAGATGTAAAAATAAATGAAAATTCCTGTAAATTAAAACCTTACTAACTACAAAAACCTTAAAGGAAAGCCTCAGCAGCAGGCAAGATGCATCAGAAGAAAGGATATCAAGGTTTAAAGACAAGATGGATATAATAAAACATTTAGAAAATAATGAATAAAAGAAGCAATAAAAATATAATTCAGTAGCACTTAGCTCTACAAGAAGGAATTTAAGAATTTTCAGCACCGAAGAGAATGAGGAGGTAGAAGCTAATGTATATAAAATATATTAACTGAAATGATGGCAGATTTCTAAAATCTGGGTAAGGCGATGGATACCCAGCCACTGGAGTCATTTAGAAGACCAAACACACATGACCAGAAGAGAATCTGTCTGTGACGCACCATGGGCAATTTGCCCAAAATTCAGAACATAGACTATTAAAAGCTGAAACTGAGAAGTGCTAAATCATTTTTAAGAACAACCTCATTGGAATAATATCAGATTTTTCAACAAAATCCTTAAAGGCCCAAGGGCCTTAACAATGTATGTCATTTACTGAAAAAAAAAAATTACCAATCCAGATTACTATATTATTCAAGGCTATCCTTCAAAATTGAAGAAGAAATAAAGACCTTCTGTGACAAGTATAAACTAGATAAATCCATGACCAGTAAACCAGAATTTCAGAAAGAAAATAAAACTTAAAGAAAACCTGAACATTGATGAATAATCCAACAATAACCAGAAGACCCAGGAAGGGAATAAACCTCAGAAAGTTGATAAAAGAGATAAAGCAATGAAGAAAAAACTGGAGAACAATAAAATGACAGGAATTAGAACATATCTTTCAATAATATAAATTAATATAAATTGCTTTATCCCTCCAATTAAAAAATTCTAATGGAAGATTAGATAAAAATCAAAACTCACCTATCTTCTCTATTCTGTCACTGGACACAATACCAGATCAACACAGCTTAAAGGAGGGCTTTACTTTGGTTCAAGGTTTCAGCCCATGGCTGGGCAGTTTCAAGCCAAAAACAGGATAGTAGAGAGGCAAGGCACGCAAAAGGTGCTCAATTCATGGCATGCAGGGAGGAAAGAGAGGAGGACGAGCAGGGGACAAAAATACTCCCCATCCAGTGACCCAACTCCAACCAGGCCCCGGATCCTAACAGCACATTTACCTATTGAACTCATCAGTAGATGAATCCAGTGATGAGTAGAGTGTCCTCAGGATCCAGTCACTTTCCACACACATGTACTCTTTTGGAGACACTTGAGATTGAAATCATCACACCATCTACATATTGACTGCAAAAACAAAAAATGTAACCTGTAAAGAAATCTGTGGAGTGTAAATGAAAAGATGGAAATTGGCTGTCCAGTCGCTAGATCTCAAAAGCAAGCAGAAGTGGCTATAATCATATCTGATAATGTAACCATCAAAAGGAAATTATTAAGAAGATACAATGAAGATCACGGGTAACAAGACACCAAGATATAAAAATTGTAAAGATATACACACTGAACTTAACACAACCAATTTCATTAGATAAAATAACTCCACATAAAAAGACTGATAGACCCCAATGCAGTCAACTACTGGTCTTCAGTAGCCCACTCTTAACAAATAAAAGGTAACCCCCCAAAAAACCATAATAAAGAAATGTCAGAATTAAACTATATTATAGATCACATGGGTTTAACACAGTTCTACAAGGTTTTCATTCAACTAGATCAGAATACAAATACTTTTCAGCAGCCCACCAATCTTTCTGCAAAATTGACTGTATTTAAGGCCATAGAACAATTTTCAACAAATACAAAAGAAATGAAATAATCTCATGCATCCCATCATATCAAAATTGAATGAAAACAGAAATTAACAATAAAGAAACCACATAAACTATGCAAATACTTAGAGAAAAACAGATTATGGAATAATCAACAGGTCATGGAAGAAATCAGGGGATACAGTTTTAAATTTCTAGAATAAAATGATAAAAGAAACACAACGTGTCAATTTATGTGGTGGCAATATTTAGAAGAACGTTTATAGCTATGTGTAGTCACCTCACATTCATAATCTAATGATGCATATCAAGCTCCTAGGAAAATAAGAACAAACTAGTAGGAGGAAAGAGATACTAAAGACCAGAGTGGAAATGAATGAAATTGAGATTGAAAATAACACACAGAATCATTGCATCCAAGAGTTGGTTCTTTTTATATTCAATAGTTGTTTTTTTTGAAAAGATAACCAAGATTGATAAAACTTTAGGTAAAATTATAGAAGAAATAGAGAGGAGCCAAATTAATAAAATTAGAGATGAAAAGGTAAAATTCTAACAAAAATGCTGAAATCCAAAAAATTATTAACAATTACTTTGAAAACTTTTATTTCAACAAATTGGAGAATCTAGAAATGTATAAATTACTATACAAATATCAAATACCCAAATTGAACCAACATGATTTAAAATATCCCAACAGATCAATAACAAATAATGAGATTGATATAATAATAAAAACTCTACAATCTAATTAAATGTCTAGGACCTGATGAATTTACCACTGTTGAATTTACTACTGTTGAATTTTATCAAATCTTTAATAGCTCCATGTCTCTTCTAGATAGTACCTGAAACTGCCCAGACCAACTTCACAAGGAAAAAAAAGGAACCTAGAGTTTAACAAGGAAGGAGTAGCCAGGGATTTAGCTCAGTGGCAGTGTGCCTGCCTTGCAAGCACAAGGTCATGAGTTAGATCCCTGGTACAAAAAAAAAAAGAAAAGAAAAGAAAGAAAGGAGTCAAATTATCCCTATTTACAGAAAATGTGATTCTTTACATGGAAGATTATTATTTCTAATAAACATAGTCAGCAAAATGGTAGAAAATTAACACATAAAAATCAATAGCATTCACATAAACCAAACATGACTCCCTTCTCCCTTGGAAAATTATCAGGAAAGTAATACTATTCCAAATAGCTTCCAATAGAAAGAAATACCTAGGAATAAACCTAACCAAAGAAGTGAATGACCTCTCCACTGAAACTGAGAGAAAACTAACAAAATAAATTGAAGAAGATATTGTATGAGGAAATAAAAAGATTTCCCTTGAACTTTAATTGGCATAAGTAATACTGTTAAAATACCAACAATTCCAAAACCAGTCTACAGACTCATTATAATTCCTATCAAAAGACCAATGACACAAAATTACATAAAGAACCTTTAAATGTACGTGGTACCAGAAATGATGCAGAATAGACAAAGCAATTCTGAGCAAAAAGAGCATTGCCAGAGGGATCACAATTCCTGATATCAAAATATACTACAAAGTCATTGTGAAAAGAATGGAATGATCCTGGCATGAAACCAGACACATAAACAAATGAAATAAAACAGAAGACACAAAAATAAGCCCATGTACCTGTAGCAGTCTGACTTTTGACAAAAGGTCAGAATACACACACTGGAGAAAAGACAGGCTCTTTAACAAATGATCCTGGGGAAATTGGACATCCAGCCATATGCAGAGGATTGGAACTAGATCCCTACGTCTCTCCCTGTAGTAAAGCCAGATAAAAATAGATGAAAGACTTAGCTATAAAACCAGAAACTTTAAAACTGCTAGAAAATAGCATAAGAAAAACATTTAAAACCATACACATGGGTAAAGACTTTCTGACTAGTAGTCTAATACACAGCACATAATATTAAGAATAAACAAATGAAATTTTTTCAAATTGAAAAGCTTCTGTGCAGCAAAGAAAACAATTACCTGAATGAAGAGACAATCTACAGAATGGAGGAAAATTCTTGCAAGCTACCCTTGATAAATGATCAATACATAGAAAATATAAAGAGTTCAAAAATTAATTACCTCCAAAACAACCCAATAAAATGGACGATTTAATTAAATAAATATGTGTCAAAAGAAAAGTACAATGGGTCAATAAGTATATAAACACATGTCTAACCTCATTAGTCATTAGGGAAATACAAATCCAAATTGCTAATGGCTATCATCAAGGAAACCAAAAAAAAAAAAAAAAAAAAGACATAAGATGTGGGTATTTGTACCAGCACTGAATCCCCATGAGAATGCAAAGTAAAGGGAACC
>NW_004624753.1:25310462-25320837 GCF_000247695.1 Heterocephalus glaber | reverse complement strand
AAATCCAAATTGCTAATGGCTATCATCAAGGAAAAAAAAAAAAAAAAAAAAAGGAAGAACAAACAGCAAAACAATTTGAAGTAAAATGAATCCCCATGAGAATGCAAAGTAAAGGGAACCCTACTAGAAACATCAATTAGTACAAATGCTACAGAAGTCAGTATGGCGTTTCTTCAAAAATTAAAAATAGAAAGACTATTCAATCCAGGTTTTGGTTCTGAGTACATTCTCAAAGAAGCGAAAAGAGTGTATTATATTTGCAAGTGCATAGTCATGTTTATAATGACACAATTCACAATAGCTATGCTTGTAAACAGCCTACATGCTCATCAACAGATGAATGGGTAGAGAAAATGTGGTGTAAATAGGCAGTGAAATATTATTTAGCTGAAAAGAAGAATGAAGTCATGTTGTTTGGATGAAAGTTGAAGGAACTGGAGACCATCATGCTTAGTGAACTGAGTCACACTCGAAGAGTAAAGTACAAGGTTTTCTTTTATATGAGAAACCTAACATATAAATAACTGCATGAATAATAAATGGAGAGATAACAGAAAACTAGAAGATAGACTTTTGGAAATGAGAAAGAGGATCAGAGGAAAGATGAAGAGAGTAAAGGTATTGAGAAGGATCAAAATATGTGCATGTACCAGTTTCCCCAAACATCACAATTATGTATTAGTAAGCTGCACTCAAGTAATAATATTATTATCTATCTTCCAGTAGAGATAAATTATAAGAAGTTTTGTGTAATATATTTCATAAATGTTTAATCATATCAGAAAATAAATTTTATAAACTTTTTTGTTTCAATATTGGAAATACTACCTCAAACTTTTATAGTTACATCTTCAGATGGTTACTTTAGTAAAAATTAAAATTTTTCTTACAATAAATAAACATAGGTATGACAGTAATAGCCTTTAATATGAAAATTTAATTAATTGTAAGTTGAAAGACCCTTTATGTTAAGTAAACATCCATTGAGAAATTTTGGATGTGAAGCACTGGAAATGTTAACCTGACATTTATATAATTCACAAAATTAAATTCTAGGCTTATATTACAACTACAGTTGAGTTGGGACAAGTTTACATACATATATGGACCACTAGGCTTCCTCGCAAAGTGACCACCACCTATACACTCAGTTAATTCTCTGGCTTAAATTCTCTAAGAAAGAATTAACACAAAAGCTAGAGGCTAAGTGGGACATATCGCAGATCAAAATGAAATTCAGCTCTGTTGCAATAAAGAAGCCAGGATCATTTCATAGTATTTCTATAATTTTACTTCTTATTTCTTAATAAAATGGAAAATCAGCAATTCAGAAACATTCTGGAAGTTATTGTTAACCATCAAGAGCATGTTAATTTTAGGCGGAAGTTTAGCAGATTGGAGGTCTTACCTGCAGCCATAGTGGGACTTGGCCATGCCGGGTCAGAAAGCACCGTGTTCACCAAACAGAAACCAGTTTGTATTTGGACTACTCCTCTTAAGTAGTTGTATCGTATTAATCCAGTAGGCAACAAGCACTCCCATGGGGACAGCAATAGGATCTGTAAAAGGTACGTTGAACGAGGTCACCTGTCTAGTTCCGCACTTCTCTATTTCCCATTCTCCATAGAACAATACGTACAAGTTCTCAGCACGGCCTCAAAAGAGAAGATCAAGCCTGGGACGCCTCACACCCCTGCAGCCGTCCTGACCTCTGGTGACTCATGGAGCAGTCTGGATCTTATGTCCCTGTGGTCCTGAGCACCAGCCCTCCTCCACCAGAAGTTAGGATTCGGTACCTTTTCTCAGCATTTGGTTTACAAATTACATCTTTCCAAGCAAACTTTCCTTAACTCATCTTTATAACGTGTGCCCAGAATTCTGGTCAGTGCTTGTTGGTTTTTTTAAAAGGATTTAAAAACAGATAAAGTTTGTAAATGTATTTGTATTCATTTGTCTACTTATAATTTTATCTTTTCTCGCTTCATGCAGAGTGTAAATCCCATCAGGCTGGACGGTGGCCATCTTTGTCCTCTCACTTTTTTCTTGGCAGCATTTTTCAGAATGTCTGGTTTGCTAAGAGACTATCACAAGGAATAAATGAGGAATTATGGCAGGTAAGTTAGCACAGTGCAAATGCTCAATATCACTAGAGAAAAGCAGCAGAAACAGAAAGGATTAAGAAGAATAAAAAGAGAGATTTTATGGTTAGGAATGAGAAATAACTTTTAAAGATTTTGGAGTCAGAGCCAAATATTTTATTTGGTCTTTTCTTTTCTTTTTGGAATTTTCCAAGTCACTCAGTTTTCCTCTAATCTCATTCCTCCCTTATAATCACAGCTCATAATAATAAAACCTAGCACTTTGGTTTGTTCACAGAGGTAAATGAGAAAAAAGGGAATATAAATCCTTTATTACTGAGACTCAGATAGAACAAGTAATCAATAATCCTTATGCTACTGTGATTTTATTGAATTAACAAAGATGATCGAACTGGACATCTGTACTTCTTGTGTCAGGACATTTCCACATTTGATGTTGTAAAATTTTCAGAACATCTAGATTTTACTATGAAAACGAAACAAAAATTGAGGTATATTATGTGAAATATTATGATGGAATACATGTATCTACCTGAGGCTATTTAAACACAAAGGTTAAACAAAATATTAAGTCTAGAAATCATTTTAAGCAACTACAATATAAAATGTTTTAAATGATAAATTATATTCTATAAGAAGTGTAAAGAAGCCTGTGTCTCAGGGCTTTTTCTATTTCTCTCCATACTTGGTACAGTAGATTAACTGAATATAAAACTTCCCACGGAAGAATGAACACTGCATGGCACAGTCATTATGAAACATTATGAAACACAGTCATTATGAGACGAAACACTGTAAGAATTAAAACTCAACTGTCAACAATGATAAACTTCGTAATGGGCTAAAACACAAATACTAAACCGTTTCCTTTAATCTTCCTCATCCTAGTGTAGGCTGTAGGTGATAAATTCCTAGGGATACTGTTCAGCTGAAAATGTCTGTAATTCAGTTTCATTTTTTAAGAATAATTTTGTAGGGTGCAGTTGTCTGAGTAAAAGATGCCCCCTCCTGTGAGCACGGAAATCCGTGTCATCCCGTTGTCCTCCTGGTGTTCCCTGATTTGGCATTTTCCAGTCTTATCACTGATCTCTTGTTGGGAATATATCTCCTGGGTTCTGCTTTCTAGAATCTATTCTTTATTTTTGTTATTAGAAGTTTGATTTCATTTTGCCTCTATGTAGTTTTCCTTAAATGTATTTTATCATAGATTGACTGAGTTTCTTGAAGTTGTATATTCATGATTTTTATTAATTGTGAATGGTTTTGTTTCTTTTAACCATTATAACTCTATATTTCTAATTCATTTTTTTTCTTGTCCTTTTGGTAAAGTACAGAGAACTACTAAACATTTTCTCAAAAGTCATGGGTTCACTACTTAATTTTAGTTTTTCAATCTTTTTTCTTCTTTCCTCATTTTGAATAACTTTCACTCAGGAAATTTCTGGAAATTTTTCATTGTAGAATTAATTCCGCTCTTAATCTTATCTCTGTGTGGTCTTGATTCCAGACAGTTTTTTCTGATTGTATAATTTCTATAGGCTTATTTTTAATGTCCCCTTGCCAGAGGAAGACCTTTATCTGTTCACTCATTCTATGGCTAGTGTAAATTTCTGAATAAATCTGTTTAAAATATCTTCTAGTTAATATAACTAGTATAGTTATCACAGATTATTTTCTCTTAGGTTCTCTCCTCCTCTTTTCTTTTTGCCTTCTTTGGTTGCCCTAAAACTTCATTCTCAACGTGGTCCATTATGTAGAGAAGAACAATAAAGGTTAAAGTGAGAAAGATTTTCCTAGTCCGTGGACTGTAGTGAGAAGAGAACTACAGTTTCATTAAATAACTTAAGGAAGTGCTGTTTGGGAACTTGAGTGCAGCTTTAATAAATGTAAGATCATTTTTTAAAATTTACTTTTAAAATTCACTGCTGTAGTCAATTCTGAAGGACAATAAAAGTGATTTTATCAAAATTTTAAGATGAGTGTTTCTGGGATCTAGTTGGAGACAGCAAATATGTTTTAAATTCCATGAATTTCGCCCGTGTTGCAACCAAGCCTTCCTTTCCTCACTATAAATTTGGGCAGGAAGATACACAGTGATTAGTTAAGCTGAGTGAATTACCTCTGTGAGGAATTCTTCCTATTAACCCCGGGTTACCAACAATTTCTGCTGGAAATAACACAGCTTGCCTCTCTACATCCGAGAATCTTGATGAAATATGATTTTTATTTTATACCACTTTTTCTGGTGTTCTCACAAGCATCCCATGCCCTTTTAGTACCTACACAAAAGCAGACTTCTAATAAATGAATATGACATACAATGCAAACATTTTAAATTTACAGATTGATGAGTTTGACAAGCATAGTTGGTCATGAAAACCAACCAGAAATGAGGTTTAGGGTGTTTTGCTCACTGGGAGCATGCACTCTCCTGACCTTGACGATGTACTCCTGCACTGAGCTTCCAGAAACCATTCTCCTTGTTTGTGTCACCTAGTGTTTCCTGGAAATTCATGTGCCCTGACTCGGAGCCAGACTCATTTGGGTAAAGATATGGGATGGGTCAGGCTTCCTTTGCTTGGCAAAATGTTTTTGAGAGTATTTCACATTTTATTTTTAATTTTTTGAGAAAAGATTAGAACAGATTGACCAGGAACTCACCGTGTAGCCCAGGCTCACCTCTAACATGCTGCAATACTCTTGCCTCAGTCTACCAGGTGCTGGGGTTGCAAGCATGCACCACTCTGCCTGGCAAGAATAGTCTTTTTTTTTTTTTTTTCCATCTGTGTAGGTCATCTTAATAGCTTAATAGTATTTGATTGTATAAATGTAACACAATTTCCTTAGCCATTGAACATTCAGTTTATTTTGCATTTTGGTAATTACAAACATAATTACAAAGAATTTCTGCATAAAATAGTGCACAGGTGCATGTGTATATCTGTGTTTATTTTGAACAAATATCTAGGAGTGGAATAGCTGACTTGGATAAAAATTCTTTGCTTCTGTTATAGAAAATAATCAGAATTGCCAAAACCTAAAAACAAAAAAGATATCTGGACCATTTATTTGCATGTTTCTCAGGAATGTATCAGAATGCCCATTACTCTACATTCTATTTTTTTAGCTATTCTACTGGATATTCTACTGGATGTTATTGTGGTTTTAGTTTGTATTTTTCTGATGATTAATGATATTTAAAATATTTTGCTCTAGATATACTGATTCTGATTTATTATTTGGCTAAGTATTGTTAGTATTTACACTATGTTAACTTTGAATCCTTTGTGTATTTTGAGTATGAGATTTTGCATAATAGGTTTTTACCATATAAAAGTCCTTTAACTGAAATGTGATAAACAGATATTTTATTGTACTCTGTCTTTCCACTCTCTCAATCATATGCTAAGTCCCTATTTGATAATGCCAAGATAATCATTTATTTTTACTTCATGAGTAATGTTTTCCTTGTATAAGAAAACTCTTTACTAATTCAGAATCACAATGACACCTCACTGCCATTTCTAGGACAATTAAATGTACATATCTGTCTAAATATTTTTGAACCATTACATTTTAGAATAGTTTATAAATCAAGATTATTAATTTTTTTCTTTCTCTTTTCTCCATCATTCTCTCAGTGCATATTAAATTGCTTTAGAACCATTCTGAAAATTGTTTTGCTTTACATTAAACTACTTTCAGACTTATTGAAAATAAGTTGACTGTATATTATATGTAGGTCTATATCTGAATTTTTGTTCTGTCATTTCTCTTGTACAACACTTGTGATTATCATTGATTTATTGTATCTTTACGAAGGAATTAATACTAGTTTTCTAAATTTTTCTTTTTACAAAATTTTCATTTTCAGAATTATTTTATCTATTTCAGCATTTTGACATTTCCTAATAGGCTTTGATCTTTAAGCACAGTTTTTTTGTTTATTTGCATTTATCAGTTCTTAATGTTTGAAGCACATAGATATGACAATATTCTATAACATTTATAATTAAATATTTCAGGGGCCGGGGATTTAGCTCAGTGGTTCCACCACCTGCCTCACAAGCGCAAAGACCCTAGTTCCATCCTCGGTACCTAAAAATAAAAATAAATAAAAATAAATAAAAAATTTCATATTTTGGTGCTGTTACAAATTAAATATATATGTCAATATAAATAACACATATATGTTCATATGTACATTATAAACTTGAACATATCCCTGATTGTGTTCACTAGCTGTTCACTGGTAGCATGAAGTATTTGCATTCATATTGCAATTGGTTTGAATTTTAGGGTAAACTTATATTTTCTTATCTAGCAAAGGATGAATTAATTCTATATAGTGACCAGTTACGCTAATTAAATTACTGCAGTGTTAGGAATTCTTCCACTTATATCTATCTTGCCAACCATCACAATAGGTAATAATATGACTCTAAATAACAGTATATGCTAACAATCATTAATAAAGAATATGTGATTATAAAAGGGGGTACATTTAGTTGTAATAAACAGCATAATAGATCCCCTTTTAAAACTAGCACACTGAACATTTAGCCAAAGAGAAGTAAATCATGAACACAATAATAAAATTTTTCTATGTATATAATAGCTTTAAAAACAGAATACAATTGTACCTTGGATATTTGAAAGGTATTTCTGCAACATTGTATTACATATAGTCTGAAGACACAGAAAAGAATATATTCAAAATGATCATTTTAGGAGCTATTTATAAAAACAAATTATCTACAAATAATGACATTCTATATATATGACAGATATTTAAAAATATCAAGTTTACTTGAGAAGCAATATCCAGGGTCAGATAGCATATATGAAAATCACAGAAGACAGAGCCTCTTCTCATTTCTAAGGATGAGTAGTCTTTAAAAAATCACAAAGAAAGGATGAGATAAAATTTGTGCAGGATATGAATGCATTGATTCTATAATTTTATATCCAATGGTACACATTTTAGAGTGAAATAATACAAATAATACTATTTTCAGAAATTAAATGCATGTTCTTGAGATTGTCCTGGCCAAATTTCTAACTCTATTCAATTAGCTTTAATTTTCTGACTTTGTAGCCCTCCATGTGAGCAATGAGACGCTTATGGTTCATGTTACCAACTGAAGAGGAAACTAGATCTTGCTAAAGGACCTCTTCACAGCTCAGAAAGGCTCCCCAGGTTTTGTAATTTTAATTCATTCAGATACCTTCAAAATGCTCTGTCACTCCTTGTAAATAATTTAGAACTGTAGATCTCTCTTTCCTTACATGAAAAAAAGTGATTATTAAGTGCTCTGATTCATAAACTCTAGCAACTTTCAGGTAAGCTGCACCTTACATGGAGCATGACTTTATCAGAAACACAAAAGTGTTCCAAGTTTGAAGTCATTCATTGGTTTGCAGGTTAGAGTAGCCACTGCTTTCAAAACTAAGGAGAAATAAATGGAAAGGCAAGCTTCCATTAAAATGAACAGTATCAATAATCACTATTCTAAAAACTATATTCATTTTATTGTGTTCTTTCTTGAAAATATGCATTTTGCTAATATATGGAGTTACTGTTTATAGTGTGTTATATACTCATTTATAATTTTCAAAATTTTAACCAAAACCCCATTGTCTTTATTGTGGCTATGTAGAATGACTTTTTATACAATGTTACAAATTAATTTATCTGTTTGTGAAAATATAACAATTAAAGAAAATGTTTGAATATGGTTTATTATTTAATGAATAATCTCTTATTGTGTAAATGTGTATCTAAAGTTGATATGATCATTAAGCAATCATAACAGTTATATCACTAAGAGTTGAACTATTACATAGTTTCATTTAAAAATGTTTTCACCTATATATAAATATTGTAATGTAGATATACAGCTATTCAGTATACTATTTAATTTATTTTTATAATGATGCTGTCAGTATTATAATCTTTTTATTTAAAGAGATGTAATGACCTGAATTAAAATTACAAATCTATATTACTAAAAATTTTACAGTTCTAAAATGAACCCGTCTACAAAATTTACAGTACAAAATCTAAACTATTTTCTACAGTTCCTCAGAAGTTAAAATTATACACTTCTTTACAGTTAAAAAATATGGGCTGTGGCATAAAAAGTTTAGAAAGCTAGCAAATGATCAAACCATTAATAACTACCAAATTTAAAGAGAAATTATGATTATTACTTTTTATACATTATCCCATTCACATAGTGCTTCTGTAATTGTAGTTATGCAAAGTAATTATAGCACTATTCTGATTGGGAAACGGAAACAGCGGCAGTAACTCCAGCCAAGCTCCACAGAGGGATTTTGGAAAACAGAACTTGTATGTGATTACTGAAATACTCCTCATTCACTTGTCTCCTTAAACAGAAAGAAAAATTCATGCTAAATGGATCAGTGTAGCTACACATGGAATTATTACTATGATTATTTCAACAACTTAATAGTCTAGTAAAACGAGGTTCACATGGTACCTCATGAAGATATTACTACTGGATCAGCCTGTGCTGATGGTAAACACTGTAGCAAATGTAGTGCAATGTCAACAATTTAACTCTCTGTCTGTGATGTAACCACAAAAAATTACTCCAATAGTTTTTGTTCTTTCTCTATATTTTTGTTTTTCTCATTCTAAATTTTAACTCTATTGCCAGCTCCACACACAAAGGCCCTGGGTGAGGGTGTATGGAGGAAAGCTGCTTATGGCATGGTTGCTGGAAGTAAAGAGAGAAGGGAGCTGGGAGGGAGACATCCTTTGGGTCCTGCCCCTGCTTACCTCCTCCCCTTACCAGACACCACTTACTGACACCAAGTCTGCTCTCCCCCATGATTCAGTCACCTTGTACATCCCTGCCTATGAGACCTTGGAAGGGGTCATTCTGGATCCAAGAGATATTTACTCTTTGATCATTTAAAAAATATGCTGTATTTCAAATACAAATTTGTCCTTTCCTCATTGAAATATTCATTCTTCTAATTTTGGCATTAAAATACCAGAATTATTACAATAGTTAAGGTTCCATTACAAAAAATAATTGGCTTGAGTAGAAAAGATTTTATGTGGCAATTTTCTTATAAAGTAATTGGAAGGGTTGAAGTGTATATTCTAGGTAAATCTTCCAAAGCAGGTCTCTTTCCCTGAAATTGATTTACCTCTGTTGAGGCTGCAACGGCCCCTCACTGCTGCCTGAAAGCAGAAGGCTGAAACGGGATCTGGTCATCTGAGGACAGAAGTATGCTTTTACCACTGCTGGTGCAGGAAGTCACAGCTTCCGGGGAACACAGACTTACCCTGCCCCTGTTCATAGCTGTACTTGCAAAACGGGGAGTTAATGCAACTACCTGGTTGTTTTCCCGTCATTTATTCCAACGCAGATGTAAATATTACACAAGTAAAGCAGATTTATAGATCTGATTAGCAATACTTAAATTATGTTCAGACTTCTAACATCAACAAAAGCCAGACTCTACCGTTTATAGTTTTCTGGAGGCTATTGCAGCGAAAATTCCCTAGTACAAATGTGGAATGAAAGGTGAGTCCGCTATCCACTGCATCTGCTACAGTGTCAATTTTCAATGTTTCCCAAAGGCGCGTGTGCTGAAAGCTTGGCTCCAGCCTGTGGCAGTATTGGTAGGAAGGGCGTAGCAGGAGTAGGTCACAGGGGGAGGATCTGGAAGGAACTCCTTGGACCTTTATTTCATTCTGTATATGTCTGCTTACTGGAAACCATGAGATGAGCAGCAACTCCTTCACCCACTTCTGCTGCGACGGGCTGTGTTCCCACAGGCCCCAGTGACAGCAAGTGACCCTGGAATAAAATTTCTGAGCCACTGAGGGGAAATAAACTGTTCCTCCTTATAGACCGTTTATATCAGGTATCTATTATAGTAGCACATGATTGGTTAACCGCATCCATCAGAGTTCTCCCTATTTAATGTTCCAGTCATCTACCACACCTTCCTTTCCTTGTGCCTTCCTGTCTTATAAGGTATCACGTCCAGCACATTCTTCGCTTATCACATAGGGCACGTGCTGGCTTTTTCCACTTTTACTACTTTTTCTCTTAAGTCTTTTTGACATTATTCCTAAACTACTGCAAAAGCATCTTTACAGGATTTTCATAATCCAGGATTTTTGCCATATAGTAATCTAATTAAAATAACCCTAAATGATAAAAATTAGCCATTTTCAAAAAATTCTACCTCCCACATGGCTGTCTGAGTTCTATAAGCTTAATGAAATA
>NW_004624753.1:25286420-25297425 GCF_000247695.1 Heterocephalus glaber | reverse complement strand
TGTATAAATGCTATTAATTAGCCACTAAATGTTAATTAGACATTTTCCATTATGAAGTGAAAGAATAGGTAGTGATCTAGTTTTTATGATTTGAAGGATATAGAAAATATGTTCACAAATTCATCTGTATGAATAATTTGCCACAGTAACCAAGACTTCAAAATAAAAATGTATATTCCTTATTATCCTCATAAACATGTAAAAATATGTTCCAGGTATGTAAAACATGCAATATATTCATTGTTTTTACATATTAATAAAAGTGATGCTCATCAATTTAAGAAAAAATTATGAATTGTGTACGTAAGACTTGTCAAAGATGCTACCTTTTTAGGAAAAAATGATGAAAGACAAAGTTAATTATTTTTCTCTCCAGGAACTCATCAACTTATAAAGAAATGAATCTTTAATTTTTCACAAATCTAGAAAAAAATTTCAAATTTAACTGAAAGACTTATGAATGAATCATATATTTTATTTTTAAAGCTAACTCATACTGGAAAGTTTTAATATTATAAAAAACAGGAAGTTTTGCTGAATAACAAGTATATGATGAGAATATGCTCTGAACATCTTTACGCCTAAGCAACATGTGTATCAAGGGACCAGAAACACAAGTCATATTTGTATTTTATTTTATTAGTACATGTGCATAATACACAGTGTTTACATCTTTCCTGACATTTGGTATATGGAAATAACACATCTTCATTCCCCTTTCATCCTCTTTTTCCTCCCTACACTCCATCTCTTGATCCCTTGTCCATTTGAGAAAGATTTATCTACCTCCTTCCTGTTATTTACATTTTATTTTCCACTTTATTTACATTTTAGATTCTCATAAAAGAGAAAACATGCAATATTTAAGCTTGTTTGTCTGATTTATTTTACTTAACATTACAGTCCAGGTGCATCCATTTCCTATAAATGAGTCAAGTTTATCTTTCTTTATGTCAGAGTAGTACTCCATTGTGTTTAAATACTATGTTTTCTTTATCCATTCATCTGTTCATAGACATATAGACTGCTTCCAAGTTTAGGTATTATGAATTTTGCTTGTATAAAATATAGCTATGCTTGCATCACTGTAATATGATTTTAACTCTTTTGGGAATATGCCTAGAAGGGGAATAGCTGGGTGAAATAGAATTTCTAATTTCACTTTTTTGAGGAATGTCCATAGAGATATCAATAGAGGATGTATTAGTTTTCATTCCCACCAACAATTGTAGAAGAGTTCCTTTTTTTGCACGGTCTTACCAGAATTTGTTACTACTTGGTTTGTGGATGATAGTCATTCTTTCTGCAATAAGATGAAATCTTAGTGTTGTTATAATTTGCATTTCTCTAATGGTTGGCGATTTTGAGCATTTCTTCAAGTACTTATTTTGGCTATTTGTGCAACTTCTGTTTCAGTTTGCTTTTTAGATTGCATCATTTATTTGGGGGGTTATTTTTTAATACTTTATATATATTCAATATGAATCTTCTGAGGAAATGCTGGCAAAAAAAATATTCCACATTCTGCAAGTTGTCTTTTCACTCTATTAGTTGTTTCTTTTGCTGTATGGAAGCATTTCAACTTGGTATGGACCTTTTTGTTGATTTTCAAAACTATTTCCTGTGCAACTGAGGTTCTGTTCAGAAAGTCCCTGCCTGCATCTATGACTTCAAGCATTGAACATGTTTTGTCTTCCAGAAAGTTAAGTATTTCTGTCTTAATATTTAGTTATAACTGGGCTGGGGATTTAGCTCAGTGGTTCTGGCGCCTGCCTCGCAAGTGCAAGGTCCCCAGTTCGATCCCTAGTTAAAAAAAAAAATTAAATAAAATTTAGTTATAACTTTTAAGAAAGGAAATGATAGAATCAAATTTTAAAATATGACTCCACCTTAGTAAAGGCAACATATTTTTAAAGTGAATCAGTGTTGGTAAAATGAGAAATGCATGTATATATAATCTACTATTATATTAATTTATCAAATATCTTCCTTTCAATGAATCACAAGAAATCAACTTATTGTCTTAGTTACTTTTCTTGTTGCTGCAAAAATATACCTCACACCCAAAGTTAAAGGAGGAAAGGTTTGTTTTTTTCACAATTTGTAGAGGTTTCAGTCCAAGGCAGGGTGGGATACCAGAGGGGCATCAAAGGGGAAATACATTCATGGTGGGCAGAAGTTCACAAGCAGTGAAGTACAGAAGCAGCAGCAGTCTCTCTCTCCCTTTTTATCCCTTCCAGGCTACCCACCCTTTGGGTGGTCCCACATGCACTCAGAGTACCCTTCCCATTATCCACACCCAGGACTATGTCAAAACAATCAGTGGACTATTTTAGTAATCACACACCTTTAATCCTAGCATCACATCTTTAATCCCAGCATTTTACACTGTAGATTCAGGAACCTCTGAAAAGCCCCACCTCTAACCACATGAAGCTTTTGAGGGACATTTATACATATCCCATAACATTTTGTCCCTGCCCCCCCCCCAAAGACTCATGCATATCCCTTTACACAAAAGGCATTTAGTCCATCTTTAAAAGTTTCCAAAATCCTAACAGTTTGAGCATTGCCAAAATGTTCAAGTCCAAAATCTCCTCTGAGATTTAAGGAAAACTCAACTTCAAGCCCCTGTACAAATGAGAAGAAAGTTAAAAACTACCAACATACAATAGCATAAGATAAACATTACCGACCCCAAAGGTACAAATAGAGTGTGTTTTCCTTATTTTTTGTGTTGGTGAGACAAAATACCCAATAACCAAATTTTAAGGAGAAAAGCTTATGGTAGCTTACAGTTTATAGTGGTTCCCATTCATAGCTGGCTAACTTCAAGGCAGAGGGCCATGACAGAGGGGCATTGCAGAGAAGAAACATTCATGGTGGGCAGAAGGCAACAAAACAGCAAAGCAGAGAACCACCAATAGCAGCAGCAGCAGCAGCAGCAGCAGCAGCAGCAGCAGCAGACAGTTTCTCTCTTTTGTCCTTTCCAAGCTACCTGCACTTTGGTTGGTGCCACCCATGATCAGGGTGAGTTAGCATTAACCACACTTGGAACTATGCCAAACCAATCAGTGGGCTGATCAGTGGACACCTTTAATCCCAGTATCACACACTCTAGATCCAGCCATCTCTGAAAAAGCCTAACCTATGACCCGCTTTGGGGGAGCATCTAGACACAAGCCATAACAATCTGCCTCTGGCACCCCCAAAGATTCATGTACATGCCTTGATGCAAACTTCATTTAGTCTGTCTCCAAGAGTCATCAAAGTCCTAACAGTTTCAGCATTGCTGAAAAATCCATGCCTAAAGTCTCTTCTGAGATTTAAATCAAACCCTTAGCTCCTAGCCCCTATAGAAATGAAAATTTAGGCACTTACGTCATACAACTGCACAAGATAAACAGTTCCATCCCAAAAGTTATAAATAGGGGGGTAGAAAGGAATGGGAGTGAATCAAGTTCAAAATCCAGCAGGGCAAACATTAAGTACTGAAGTTCCACCTCTAGCATCCAAGGCTCTCTGTGGCAAGATCTGAATTCCAACCAGCTTGGGTGGCTCGGCCCCCATGACATGGTATATGGTTGCAGCTCTCACAGCTTCTCTTTTGGGCCAGGTCTGCTCACTCCTTGCAGCTTTCCTCTGATGATCCACATTCTTGGCTCTTCCAACCTTCTGGTGTCTCCACTGTACCTTCAGCTTCACATGCTGTCTGCTCAGCAGCACACTTCCTGGCCTCTCAGGCCTTCTTCTGAAATCTGGGTAGAAGCCTTCCTGACCTCACACCTCTTGTATTCTGCATGGACATAAAACCAGGACCATATGGATGACACCAAGGTCTGCTTCCAGTTGTAGTAGTATCCAGGATTCTTTCTTTCTTGGCTGTAGGTGTCAAGTGCCTGGTTTACTCAGCACTCTGAACACAATCCCAAGAACAACTTTCCTAGGTCACTGCTATTCTGGAATATGGGGCTCTGAGGCTCTCTTCTCAAAGTAAAGTATTTCAACATTGCAACTCTTTGGCTGGAAAGGCTGGAGTTCTACTGGGTCTTGTGAGGTCCTCAGGTCATCTTTTCTATTGTCCTCTTCCTTCACAGAAATCAAGTTCTCCTTTGCTCCATTTTTGCAGTCTGCACTTTGCTGGAGCTTTCTTTGTGGCTGAACTAAAAACATTTCAATCTTTCTCCTGGATTCTTTGCTCTTGATTTTCAAAACAGATCTGACTAAAAGCCCCCAACAATAGACATGCCAACATCTCAACATTAGACTGATTTGAAATTTCTTCCATCATTTTAATTAGTCCACTGCCCTTCATTCATTTGAGTCTCTGGCAAAATTTCTGGACAAATTTTCATTCAAACATAACATACATGGACTGGAGTCCAACAGTCACTGCAGTTCTTCTTCCCAACAGAAATCTCCTGAGCCTGGTCTTTAACTGCTGCATTTCTATCTACATTCTGGCCATGAGCTCTGAACAGAATCTACCATCAAGTACAGTTTAAAGGATTCCAGGGCCACTTCTTCAGCTGGCATCTCCAAACCTTTCCAAACTCTTCCAATAATCCAGTTTCAAAGGCCCCCGAAGCACATGATCAGGCAGAGTCCCAGAAAGGACCTGACTCTCAGACCATAATCTGTCTTGGTACATTTTTTATTTCTGAGACAAAGTATCCCACAACAAAAGTTGAAGGAGAAAGGGTTTATTTGGCTCACATTTTTTAGAGCTGTGAGTCCACAGTTGGTTGTCTCCAAGGCAGGTTGGCATGGCAAAGGGGCATAAAAAAGGAAAAACATTCATGGTGCGCAGAAAGCAGCAAAATAGCAAATAAATAGCAGCCACAACCTGACTCTCCCTTTTTTCCTTGCTAGGCTACCCATCCTTTTGGTGGTACCACCCACACCCATTATCCACACCCCAAAATACACCAAAACAATAATGGACTAATTTAGTAATCACACACCTTTGATCCCAGCATCATACATTAAATTCCACCATGGATATTTAATCTCAGCATCATACACCCTGGATCCAGCCACCTCTGTAAAGCCACACCTATGACCCATGAGGCTTTGAGAAGACATCTAGACCTAACCCATAACACTTACATTATTTTCCAAAATAAAACCCTTTTCCATAAACATCAGGAAGTTTTGTTAATGCAATGTATATGGAAGAATGTAAGAAATACCATGCACAAGTGAACTAATTCTCCAGTTAGTATAATATGAATATAAACTGTATGGTATACATATTTTATTCTTTTGATGTTACTTTCAACTATTATATTTTATCATGTTTATTTTCTTATCAACATACTAGCACCCTATCTCTCATTATTTTACAGAAATTTAAAAAACTATTATTCTCATCCTATTCATACATAGATACAAATAGATATAAATATCCATAAATTCAACATATTAGAATTGATAATTTTGAGAGTTATGCTGGATTATCAGAGTGATTGGCTTTTGAGCTGCCTAGGAGATTGGTAATGCACATTCCTGTGTGAATGAGTGGGTCAAGGATGTATGACCTTAGTTACAATAGCTAGTCCCTCTCCCTTTCCTATCTGGCATTATTACCCTGCTCTGATTCTTAGCCACTTTAAATCAAGTAGGTTATCTCCATCATTCTCTTTTATCATCACGTTGAGCCAGTCTACTGTGGATTAAATCCTTTGAAACTGTGAACCAAAAATATTTTAAGATCTTTATGTTGGTATTTGATCCCAGGAATGAAAAGACAACCAATATAGAAATTGGTACCAGAGAAGTAGGGTCATTGCAGTGACTGTTCCTCATCATGTGGTTCACAACACTTTGTAATTGTTATGCTAAAGGAGATTGGAAGGGATTAGAGATGCAAGGTAGAGAAGCCTTGGAGTTCTGTAAACAGAGTCTGCTGGGCAGTTCTGACCAGAGCTCAGAAGGCTAGAATGCTGACCAAAATATAAACTGTAAAGACAACACTCATGAAATTTCAGAAGAGGATTCCATTGAGAATTTGAGTAGAGGTCATGTGTATTAAACTGCAGAAAAAAAGTCTACATTTTTCCCATTTCCCATAAGTTTGCAGAAGGCTTAATATAAGACTGGTGAACAAATTGTTTTGGGGCAGAAAATTTTATGGCACTCCAATGTTGAGGTTGTGGCTTTGGTGTTGAAGGTTTCTTTCAGATAAAGGTAGCAGTCTGGTGAGAATCAGGAACAAAACTCAGATCATAGTGATTTCAAAAATTTTGTCCTCCAAAATTCACATGCAACATCAGAGCCAAAAAGAAAATAGTTGTTTAAGATGCTAACATCATTAAAAATAAATGAAGTTCCTTGAACTGGGACAAAAAGAATGACGCTTATGGGTCATCTAAGGAATCAGTAAGCCCTACTTATTGCATCTCGAGGGTATAAAAGTATAAACTGTTCATTAGAAGAAGACCCCTACATCTCTTGCTCAAGAAGGGCCAATTTCACTATGCTCAGCCATCTAGGCACTCAAATGTCAAGGCACCCAAGATCCAAGAGTGTCTTGTCACTGATCAAGGTGGCATCAGACCTTACTATCATCCGATGGATGCTAGTTTCCTGGCATGAAGATGGAAAGAATTATAGAGTCAGGAAATATTCCATCCAGATGAAGAAAGAAGTCCTTAGAGACCAGGCAGTGTACTCTTGAAAATAGGGTATATGAAGCAGCAGGAATGAGGCCAAATGTGCAGTGAACATGGAATAAATGCCCAGGAAACCCACAAGCACCAGTAGAATCAGCCCAAGAAACAGGGCATGTGGGCTATAGCCAGCAAGGCCATAGGTGGGGGCCACACAACCACTCTGGAACTCACACATTACCACCATGTGCTCTGGATATTGGACACAGAACTGAAGGAGTTAATGATTGCCATGCTGAATTTTGGTCTTGCTTTGATCCCATTCTTTTTCTATACTATCTCTCTCTTTTGGAATGGGAATGCATAGCTTATAACATTGTATATTGAGATATGTCACTTTATCTTCCCTGAGGTTCATGGATAAGAATTTGACTTCAATCTCAGGGGAGATTTTAGATTTAGATTTTTGATCAGTGCTAGAACAGTTGAGACTTGAGTGAAGGGATTACTGGGTTTTCAGCTCTATGTGGGATAGTTATGTAAACTTGAATTATGGCCTTGTGTTGACTTGGAGACTATGGTTTGAGGAGATGTGTTTAAGAGTCAAACTGACAAAGGCTGGAATGCGACAGTTGAGAGGGATTGTCAATTTGACTATTTTTTTATCCACCTACTGTGGTACTTGAGTACTCATTATTAATTGATTTCATGAGCCATAACAAGTACCAAAATGACAAGCACCAAACAAATTGTTTTGGCTGGCAAAGGTAGCAAGAAATGAGAAAGTGAATACTGACAAGTTCTAGCTTGCTTGCAACGTACTAAACAAATGACAACCCCCAGGACAAAATTTTCACATCAAAATAAATTGAGTACCAAATTCTATGAGTTTCAAAGAAGCTCAGTATGACTGGAGGGAATTAGTAAAGCATACTTCTACGTGTGTCTGGTGAATCCTGGAAGAATGATCTTGACTCTTCTTTTCTGGCTGTGTTCCTCTGCTGTCCTTTCTGCTGCCATGGACTAAGCATCTTGGTTTTACCACACCCTTCCACTATCATGGTCTTTATTTGGAGCCAGGCTGCTATGGACTAAATCCCATGAAACTGTCAGTGAAGATAAACCCAGCCTCCTTTAATTTTGGCATGTCAAGTATTTGGTCCCAGAGATGTAATACTGACTGATACCAGATCTATGTAACTTATTATATAACTGTAACTGTGTAATGAATTATATGTCAAATGTGATAACACATTTGAGAATGAAACATTTCTCCTTTTAGAATGCAATAATTCTGCTAATTAAACTTATAAAGTTGCAAATAATGGTCTTACAATTCCCAAATAACATTTAAATGAAACATAATATGACACATTCATAGGGTCAGAAATTTTTGTCTGTAAGTCTTAAAGTCATTAAACTAGTTAGTTATGTAGAAATAGGACACTTTTTAATCATACTAAGAAATTTTATAGTCTCGAATTAATAGTTCCTACCTAAATAAAGGTAAAAAAGAAAATGATATGTACTGCAGAATTTATCTGAAAACAAACAATACTATTGAAGAACTCACATGTACAATATTTGTTATATATATTTGGATGTAGTAGATATTATTGAATCTAAGTATATGAGCATGTACGTGCTTGTGCTAGGGCTTGGAGGAAAGTGAGTAAAATAACTTATCCAAAGTTGAAATGATGAGTGATTGTAGCACTCTTCTGTGGTTTGCTAGTAGCAAGAAGATGAGTGTCTTCTTGTCAGAAAAGAAAACTGAGCGAGAATGAGGAAGTTATAAAACTGAAGCTGCTTCAGGAAAATGGACAGACAGGTAACACTTCATTTTCACTAATCTTGTCCTATAAAGTTTCCTTAGACTCAGATTCAGAAGGTAAAACAGTTAACACTAAATCTTTTCAAGTATAATTAATGCATTAAGATATTTTAAGTGAATTAAATCACTATGATCATTACTTTACCCAGAAGCCCCTCAAAAGCATTAAGAATTCTACTAGAAGAAACTTTCACTCTTAGTTTTGCTAATAGTCATCATTTTTATTCCTTGAACTTACCAAACTGATTTTCCCCTTGGATTTTGAAATTTGGTAATATTGTTTAACATATCAGACATGGGAAAATTTTCATGGACTGTAAATTATAAATAAAAATAAATTGTAATTATAGAAGCTTATCTGCTTCCCATTTAGATGGAAATGGGATCCTAATCCTACTAATAGCAAATCATTTCATTTGTTCTGGATCCCACTTGATTCTGCCTTCTCAAGGGTTGCTTTCTGGCTACCTGCTCCTTTATGTCCAATGCAAAATGCTAACTCTGTTTTCCTCTAGTTCATCACCATCTGTGTGAAAGTGACCTTCCATGAATGATCTTGAAAGCATGTCCAAGGAACTCTTTTTTAAAAAATTTCAGTCCTTTTTATTTTAATGAAATATAGTAAATAATTTACATTTGTAGAAAAAACAGAAAAAGAAATCATGAAAAAGTTATACAAACAATGGCATTAAAAATCCTAATTCAAGAAAGTATTTTGAAGACATTATAAGAGATGTTCTTGTTACAGTGAGTAAGAATAATACTCAAACCTATGAGTTATGTGCTCTCAAGATGGTAGGACTACTTGTTATTATAATTATTGTTATTAATATTAGTAGTAGTGTATGTTTATAGTGTATTCATTATGAGTAGTTTGAACATGTACATGACATACCTTAATTGTTTTCAAATTCATCTGAAGGTCAGAAAGTGACCCATGGCTGCTCAGCAGCAGGAAGAACGAGAAAGTAATCATTATTAGTGAATATGCACATTCTAGGAGACAATGTGGATAAGTATTTATGATCCAGTCCTCAGGGTATTTTCTTTTAGGTGCAGATTCCCACACTGGTATGTTGGGTGTCTCATTCCAAAAATGTGTTTTTCACTGTTATCTCAGTTTAATGAAGCAATAATCACTCTTTTTTTCAGCAAAGGGAAAAGCATATTTTCTATTTATGGTTTTCCTGCCCTCTGAGAAATTTGCATTAATTTTTCTTTGACAGCTTGATTCCAGCTCCTATCATCAATTCCAAAAGGAAATTATTTAGATATGAACCCTGTAAGGTATATGATTATTTTTTAAAAATTCAATGATTTAAACAATCAGATAAATCTGGATAAGCCAAGGAATACTCAGTACTTCTTTAAAAATGCTATTTTTTATTCAAATATTTGCTTGATGCATATTGTTCTAATATAATTATTTATATTGCAATTATGTTCAATTACCCTTAAAAATTTTTAGCCTGATAAGTGAAAGAAAATACATTAAAATAGAATCCTTACTCTAAAAGACCTTGTAATGCAATCATTGAAATAAAATAAAAATAATATAATGATAATTTAAAAATCATAAAATATTCATGTTTGAACTACTTCAGTAGGTTATGTTCATTCACTTTCCATCAGACATTACTGACTGATTTCCCTGTGCTGAGTGCTGTGTGGGAAACAGGAATATAAAAATGAATACACCAGAACACATGCCTTCGAAAATCAAAATCAAAAGTGCACAGTAGAACTGTATTGCTGCTGCTGATAATAATAAATGTCAAAAACTGTCTGCAAAGAAACAATAAAGCACAATGATTAAAATATGAGTTTGAAGAGTAGAAATTCCTGCCCTGGTTTTAGTATTTTGGATGAGTTGCTTGATACATCTAGGCAGCAATTCCTTACCATAAAAATGTGACTAACAGAATGTTCCTTCCCCTCAGCTAAGGACTAGTGGGAAAAGTGTGCATCAGTCTGCATCCAGGTATTAGCATGAAGAATGAGATTAATAAATGTATATTCCTTGTAGTATCTAAAGAGATGATCAACTGTTTATTTTTGTCCATAATACTCAGCACAGTGTCAAATACTTACAATGTCCTCAATAAGATTTTGTTTTATGAATTATGGAACAAGGAAATTTTTTAAAAGTTTAAGCATAAATTTCATATAGCAATGTGTATTATAATAACAATCCTTGCTTTTTATGAGACAGGGTCTCACTGTGTAGGCCAGACTGGTCTCGAACTCACAGTGATCCTTCTGCCTCAGCCTTCCAAGTGCTGGGATTATAGGCATGCAGTATCATGCTCAGCTAGTATAAAACTAATTTTAATACAAGTAAATATACTTGTACAATCACCAACTAGATGAAAATATAGAAAAATTCCAGTATCACAAAAACCCATTTTGTGTCCCTCTCATACAATATTTTCCAAAAGTAATCCCTGTTCTTTTTACCCTGGGGCAACTCTTTTTCAGTTTGTGTAATTCATGTAAGTGCTGTAATATAATAGGTATGAATTGACCTGAAAATATTTCTCCCTAGAAAGTATGCTAGTTT